>CM020510.1:6135272-6282772 GCA_009823395.1 Thamnaconus septentrionalis | reverse complement strand
TTCTGGAGTTTCGAAGAAGCAAAGAAATACATCCAGTTGAAGTGGGCAAACTTTTTGACCTGTGGGTCACAATGGGTTTTAAAATTTAACAGAGGGGCCAGGAGCAGATGGATGCAGTGTTTTGATGACCCACCTCATGGGATATATGTATCGTGGGATATGTAAAAATCATGTGCTTTGATGTCTATTGAAAATGAACATTAAATATCTGTCTTTGAAGCTCCCACGGTATTCAGCTCTGTGCAACTTTTCAACAAAGCTTCTTTACCGTTTATATGTTTAGACAAGTCAAACTTGACTTTACACTGTGGCTGTGTGTGCTAACAATGGCAGGAAAACCCACTCGCATGCGGAGTCGCTCTTTTGGCCTCGCATTTACCTCTGTCTGTGTCGTAGAGGAAGACAAACCGGCTCCAGTCGTAGTGGTCGAGCAGCGACAGCAGCGCCCCCCGGATGGACGGCCGCAGCTGCAGGGTGAACTGGCCCTCGGCCTCGGTGGGGAAGCTGGGCGTCACCAGGCTGATGTGCAGCGCCCCGCAGAAGGACGTCAGCGTGTTGACCGAGCGCTTGTCGTAGAGGCCAAAGATGGCGAAGACCCCTCTGGAGTACTGGGAGCAGACTGGAAAAAAAGAAGAGCAGGGAGAGGTTCGGGATCAGGGAAGTCGCGAAAAACTGGAACTGGAAGCGTCTGTTTGTGTGAATAGATTTTTTTTTTTTTGCGGTTGAGACGAATCGACATCAGCGGAATAAAATAAAAATACTTGTTTTCCTCGGAGCAACAAGAGACACTTGCATAAAAAAAAAATCCTCCTCTGCCACATTTTTTAAATGCTAAACACACATATTTGTGTGTAGCGCACTGCTGGAGATCAGTGCAGCCCTGCAACCCCCCGGCAAGCAATTTATTTACTTTTTTCAACATTCCTCAACAAAATCTTTCCCATCAGGCAAAAAACACAAACAAACTGGCAGACAAATAATCCCATCTGCCGCCTGTTTAACATCCATCCCTGCACACACACATTCACATGCATGATACAAACCCCTTGACCGGGCTGTGAGCTTGACTTTAAATGTGAAGTCATTTTCCACTACAATACAGCATCCCCCCTTCTCCCTCCCCCTCCCCTGTACCCCCACCCTCGCTGAGAGCTTTCAGGCATGACAGAGAGGAAGAGTAGCGAAAAGCCACTGACGCCCCCCCCAACCCTCTCGTCCCTCCCCCCGCAATCTCCTCCCTTCCATGGAAGAAAGAAAAAAAAATCTCTCTTCTCTCTTCTGCTCTGGCGTGTCGCTCATCCGCACCTCTCCGAGCGGAAGTTCTCTGTCTAAAGGGGGGAGTAGGGGGAGGAGAAGAGGGAGAAGAAGGGGAGGACAGGGCTCCGCTCGGCTGTTTTTTGAGTCCTGCGCATTTCTGACAAATCAAGCGAAAGGCATCTCGCAGAATTCGAGGGAAATTGCACCGTTTCCCCTCCTGCCCGGACCGGCACGCCATCCTTTTCTTTTTTCCTCCCTTCAGCCTCATTTACCCGTCCAGCCAGATCCTCTCTCTCTCTCTCTCCTCTCCCTCTCCCACTCCCTCTCTCTCTCTCTGAGGCCTGACGTGTTCGCAGCTCCAGCCCTGCCTCGTAACTCAGCCTGCACCCTGCAATATGTCACACTGGAGTAAACAGCGAGAGCCTCTCGTCTGATCTCAAGGCATCCGCATTTTTTTTTCTTATTTTTTCCCCCCACCGCCGCCAGCTTCCCTCTCTCCTCCCGGGACTGGGGAGTAATTCCATTATCAGCTGTAAGCCCCAGTGGGGGTAAACACTGAGGGAGATGCAGCTTTGACACTTTGGCTCGCGGCAATTAAACAAAGTCGCGGCTCCGGCACCCGGCAGGCGATAAGGCCGGGATTTACTCTCTGATAATGACGACGGCTAAATGTCTCCGATTGAGGTGAACGGCGTCGCGTGCGTCACTCACTGAGGGCGCAGTGGCGGCGGCACAGGCCGTGTCATGACTCAGAGGCCGAGACCCCACTCGCTGCTCTTTCAAACTCCAGACGTGGCAGGAAATGGTGACTGAGACATGACCAAACAGCGACATGGCAGGTGCTATAGTTTTACTTCATTTCTTGCTCTCTCTCTGGTGCTGAATTTACCGCAGCACAACTTTGTAATTAAGGGTTCGTGACGCGAGTGAATGTTTCTCCAAGACGGAAACATAAAAAAAAAAAAAAAATAAAGAAATCAAGACTGAAGGCAACAGAAGGCGGAGGTCATAAAACAGGATGTCAACGATTCTGCTACAGTTGTGATCATTGTCTGTTGCTGAATTTTGCACGTCGTGCAATAAATGAACTGCACGCCAAGAGACATTGATTTTCAAACCACAAATTCTGAAGAAGATGAAGAAAAACACAAATATATCATAATATATTTGACAATATTAGGTTATATCTGCTAAAAAGTGTTTATGTCCATAAAAAATGACAATATTGCAGGGAAATCTAGTAAAATCCTTGCACCCCCTCACCAGATGGCGACCCACCAATTACATTTGAGAAGAGCAGCAGCGGCGGCAGCTCGACTACGACTAATATTGTCTTTTGGTCTTGGCGAATGTCAACCCGCCCTCCACTCCTCCCCACGCCAACCACGCCGACTGCCTTTAAACCGATTTTCCAGGTTCAGCAGCTTTCAGGGGAACAGAAGCAGCGGGAGCAACCAGAAGAGCTCAACACACAGGCAGATGTAGCTGGTAACCGTCCCGCGGTGCGACTGTCAGCCAGAGCCACTGGCCTAGAAACAGTTTCCCAACCACCACCTCTCCACCGTCTCCATCACAACCAGCAGAAACTCTGAATCCCCAACCACATTATTTTTAGACAATATCGAGTCGTGATCAAAGAGTCAAAAATTTACTCACACTGCTTGAACTTCTTCCGCACGACACTTATATTCTAGTCTCCATGAATTTCTGGCTATTCACAGGTTGCTTCTAGCAGCCACTGAATTCTCAGAAGTTCTCAAGTCATGTTTACCTGAAGGCAGCCAGAAGGCTGAGGTCATGAGTCTCACAGAAGTAGAAATTTTCTTTTTTTGAGAGAAAAAGGAAAACTAGTTGCAATTCAAGTTTAATCTGCCTTGGATCCTTGAAAATCTCTAATCTCAACTGTTTTAACCAGTCTTTCCACTGACTTCACCAATCAGCATGCTTTGAGGAGAAAGAGGCTGGAGCTACAGCCAGGATTTAGCCACTTTAGCTTTTGAACAATGAATTCAGTAGGTGGGTTAGAGCCAAATTGAACATTCCCACACCATATTCTCTCAGTTCAAGGTTAAATTGCCACAACTTGCTTTACCGGTGCAGCAGAATTTTTGGATAGCCTTTATGGGAGCGACTAAACTAAATTTTGGCTTTTCCTTTTTTTTTGTTGGAAGGGCCTCCACTCTCCAAACACCCTCTGCAGTCTCTGTCTGAGACGGATATGTCAAATAAATCCAGCGCCTGCGGGCAAACACTCCATCTGTCAGCTTCCGGAACATTTCTCGCCACTGAACATAATTTCAGGAGAAAGGTCCACTTGTTTGGTTCCCCCCTCCTCCACTCTCCTTGCTGACGTACGTCTCACCGTGCTTGTTTCTATGCATCCCCAGCCTGCACGGGCAACACCAACAACTGTAAGGCTGCCAGACGCTGGCGTCACTCTAATAAAAATGTGCACCTAGTTAGCTTGGTAAAGCTGTAATGAGGAAGGGGTCGGGCAGCTGCGGTGCATCATTGGCGTGTTGGACTCAATAGTTCCCCTGAGAACCTTCAACTGCCTGGTCCTCCTACTCACTCCTGGACATGTGTTTTCATGCCTCTCTCGACCATCTTTCTATGGGTTCCTAATTGCACAGGCAGACGTGCTCAGAACTCATCATAACTCTCTTTAGACCTGCTTTGTCCCCACCTCTCCACCATTCATTTGAATAAAGTCTCTGTGCATTTAGGCGGTCACTCTAAATCACTGCAGACGCACCGTGCATCACTTTATCTGCTGTTGTTTTTTTTACTTCTCCTTTTGAATATGAATTTGCTCGCCCTGCATAACAAGGAGGGGGATATATTGCCGCAGCTGTATAATCGCTCACAGACTAATAGCTTCCTGTACGTCTGCGCTATTGTCTTTGCGTGCATGGGCGCGGGGCCCTATCTTCCCAATATATCAAACCTCCGCTCGGTCCCTCGTTCCCCGCCTTGGTGGATAAACCTGCTCATCACGGTGTGATGGAGTCCCATTAAAACAGGAGCACGCAGGCATTGTCGCATTTCACCGGGAGAAGGAGTCTAAATTCAAATCTGAATTGTTATGGGACCCATGCTGAAAGGTTACCCTCTACACCAATCAGCATTGTCTTAGTGGAAAGAGGCAGGAGCTAATAGCAGAATTTAGCATGCTGCAGTGAGAACGTGAACCAAGCATCTCCTTGTTGAATTGGAGAATTATTTAGTTTAGGTTGTAATTGAATTTGATCCACCTTGAGAAGCTCCATGTTGAACGTTTCTTTCAGCAAGTCTCAGTACTCAAACGACCAATCAGCACCATTTAAGGAGAAAGAGGCGGGGCTGTTTGTCCATCGACCACATCATCCCTCCCTCCGTCTCCCTCTTTGATTGGATTTCACCGACACTGCTACCAGACAAACCTGCTCATTGCCGTCCCGTAAACACACACCCACACTATCATCTAGGTACATTTGCAAGATGACAAAAAAAAAATAAAAATGAGAGAGAGAGATTGCTTATAGGCCAAGTTTGAGTCCTGATGCTGCAGTTGCTCCTCATCCATTAGTCTGAGCAGCAATCCTCCGGCTGCAGAGACAATGTTCGCACTCTGCAGAAACACGATGAGCTCTCATTACCTCCGGCAGGAAAAAAAAAGCCAAGATAAAGGAAGCGGGGTGGTAAATGAGGGATACAAACCGTTTAAAAGCCATACTGTGTGTCTCTCTTCCCCCCTGTGGTTACCCTACTGCGGCAGAGTGACACCTGAAGGCTGAGGGGGAGTAAACGCCAATAATGAGCTTTTTATGACACACACAATTAGAGAGGAATCCGCCTTCCTTTCCACTGTGTCGCGCTGGCGTTTCACATATGGGACATTTACATGGTGATACCCCAGGAGAGGAGAGCTGCTGTTTGTATTCTACACACAATGCAGGGCTTTATATAAGGGCTGAGGCTGTGATCCAGGCTGACACCTGCGATTCACTGTGAAAAGTTAATAAAAAGAAGAGTTGCGCTGCAGCTGGAGTTCACCCAGGTGTCAAACTCACAAAAAAGTCACTCGTTAAATTTGTCGATAAACCTTCTATGGATTTCAACAGTGAAATCTCACACGTCCGTCTTACCAACTACTGACAGACAGTATTTATCCAATTGGGTCTCAATTTCCCATTTCCATTTCATTTTTCTGATCACAGACTGCTCTGAAAAACCCCAGAGGGAGCCCACAAAAGATGGAGAATTTCCTGTTGGCGGAATCCACAGTAGCGTGTCAGTCAAGGGCACTTCCTGCCAGCAAAATACTCCTTCTGGAACATTTTGCGGTTCACACTTAACTTTCTTTGTGCCCTGTTGTCATTGCTAAACCAATAAAAACCTTTGTGATCCAAATTTTGCACTTTGCAATAAAAATTACAAATATGCAGTTTTTGCTGTAATTCATAACTTATAGGTTACTAGACATCAGTTGTTTCAAGGATTAAATGATTAAAACGTTTGCATTTACAAAAACATTTAGTCTAACATTTTTTTTTTCACAGAACTTGTAAAATTTACTGGGAGCAATGCACAGAATAGACATTACTGGGGGAGTGTTGGGTGTTAAAAAACTTTTAGAAGATATTCAAAGGCTGAACCAGGTTTCAGCTATAATACTGTACAAGTCTAAACTAGACATGAGCAAAGAAACAACAGAATGACGATATCACAATCACATCAAAACCAATTACGCCGGCGCCACGCAAGGTTTCTGACTTGTGCAGACGGAAAGTGCTGAGTCGCACTGCGAGCGGTGATAATTAGCAGGTAGCTCCACCGGCCCCGCTGCCGGCTGGCAGTTTGCTAAAAACCAGAGGAACACGTCTGATATGTTTTGCTAAAAAAACAGGTGATGCATCCTAGAACTCCTGCGGTGAGAAGCTTGAGCAGATCCCACTTTCTGCTTTTCCACAGTCTCATTAAAAAAAAGAAACGAAAATAGGAAGTGAGGGGCATTTCAACTGCACAACGTGGGTGTGAGGGGTGGGGGTGGGGGGGGGCTAAGCAAACAGAATGCTGCTTACTGTGAAATACAGTTCATACTGGACCGAAACCCAAAGTTTCTCTTACTGAACAAACATCTCTGACAGCAGATTTGCAAATTTCCCCAAGGAGGGATTAATAAAGATGTTATATTTTATTCTATTCTATTCTTTTCAGAATCGAGAATTTTACCATTAAGTTATTTAAACACTGTGTTCCTCGTGGGGAAAAACCCCCAAAACAAGCAAAGGCTCTTTGCAGCGGAGACGCCACGAGGCGTCGACCCCGCAGCGCTGCAGCAGCTTCATTAAACAGGGGTATTAGAAGGAGCAGGCGTGGGGAAGAGCCTGGAGATCGATAGTGTCTGGCGAGAAGCACTGACACTGTATGGATTTCATATTTGTTCCGGCATGGCAGCGTGCGGCTCCCAGGAGCAGCCCGGTGGAATAAATCACCGCTAAGGCAAAGTTGGCCACGCCAAGGTTAATGTGCAGCTGTGATGCATAAAAAATACATTTCTTAAAAAAAAACACCATAAAGCTTGGCTTCGCTCCTTAGAGTGCTTTCAGTGCTATTGTGTTGGAAATTACATTTGCATAGAGCTGAAAACCTGCTTTCGAAGGAGGTGAAACGGAGTCGAACACAACAGACTCCGTCTGGTCGATGGCCAGATAAACACAGACTGATTATTTTAAACCCAGACAGCAACATCTCATCAATCACAGGATCAATCCTCCTCCGGGGGTTGCTGTGTGTGAGTGTGTGAGTGTGTGTGTGTGTGAGGCAGGGGGGGGGTTCTTGGTTTCGTTAAAAATTAAAAACCTTTTAGACAAACCAACTCTTCTGTACTGGAAACTAAATGTTGGTTTTCCTTCAACAAATACCAAGACTTCACATGTCACATGACAAGTGGAATGAATGAGATGTCTCATAGGATGTTAAATACACATTTGCTGTTTAACTTATTCAGCCTCATTGTCAGGATCACAAATGTGTCACGTCATGGGTCCAAAATCACTGAGAGCAGTCGTCTTCCTGTTTCTACGCCTCCTCCTGCTGCTGAATGAGGCCGTTCATTCATCCCGCCGCCACTGTTCCGCCTCCTCCCGTCTGAACAGCGACTCTCTGTCACCAGAACCGTCACCCAGCGGAGAGGAGGAGGCGGCGAGCGAAGAGAGAGAAGGAACCGGAAGGTGGAGAAGGAAGAGCGGAGGGAGGGACGAGAGAGGGACCAAGAGAGGGGAGAGTCTGCGGAGGAGAGAGGGAGCGGCGAGAAAACAAGCAGAGGAATTTCTTTCTTTGGAGGTGAAGAGTCGGACGATGCGGCGCTGCGAGCCAGCGGAGAAAAACAACAGAGTGGAAATGAGTCCGTAATCGCTCTCTCGCTGGGCGGAGAGAGAGAGTGGTAGAGAGAGAGGGAGAGAGAGAAAGAGAGTCCTGGTCCCCAGAATGATGCAATACCCACACATGCACACACACAGACGCACACACACACAGTGGAACACCCACACAGCTGCCAAAGGCCATCAAGCTGCAGTCGTTCAGTTTCTGGCACCTGTGTGTGAAAAACGCAGGACTGGATGGGAGGGTGGAGGTGGAGGGGGTGAGGTGGGCGGGGTCAAAGGGCGAGGGAGAGACGGTGTCGGCACGCAGAGCTCTGCTACTTCTTTAGTCTCTTTCATTACATCGTTGATTCACTCCTCTGCACCTGTTCCCACCCCCCCCATCCCCCACACTGCTGCTACTGCTTCCTCAGCCCACCCAGTTACCCACCCCTCCATCTAACCACCATCCCGTTACCATCTCTCCATCACCCCTTCACCTCCCCTCCACCACCATCCTTCCACCACCCCACCACTCCTCCACCACGCCTCCGCCACCCCAGCCCACCCGGCGGATGACCGCAGTGTCTCTGGATAAGAGCTGTGATTGGGGAGAAGCAGAGCCGGGCGCCACCAGGAGGGGTTCAGTTATCTCAGTGGCCCTCGGCGTTGTCGCAATTAGCCAATATGCTAATAAATGCTGACATGGCTTTTCCTCCACGGCGCCGTCAGATAAGAGAAGCACCTCTCGGGGGTGGAGGGAGGCGGGGAGAGGTGGGGGTGGGTACTGTGTGCCGCCATGAAGCTGCAGTTTGCAAAACCGAGGACGAGGAGACCGTTAATATCGGAGGGAAAAGTGATGTAGGGGAAACGACCCCATCAAAGCATCAACGACTTTCACTGCTTCAGAGTTTTTCTCTGAAAGTTCTGCATTCAAGTCATTTTTCTGATCTTGATTTTTCATCCTACAGCTTAGCGGAGTGACCTCGCAGAATCAGTGGTCCAAAAACCCCCATAGATGGAAAAGAAAGCAGCACATTTAGCCCTCTGTTTATAGCCTTCCTGCAAAATAAATGCTGACTTTTAACCTCCTGCAAAAACTGATGCTCAGTTGACCGCTGTCTTTGGAAGGTGACAAAAAATAGACGGTTTCAGTGGGCGGAGCCAAGACTTGGCTGGAAGAGTAGTTACTAATGTAGGGAAGATAAGGGTGACCTGTGTGACACCACAAAGGGCTGATTGACAGGAAAGATGGGTTTTTGAACCAAACTGCGCGAGGGAATCTTGTGTGAATATGGTGTCATAATGTCATAATATGCTGTTATAAAAAAAAATACTATGTCATTTATAGAAGCATTAGGTTTTTCTTGTCAGACAGGTGAGGAGAAGGAGCAGGAACAAAGAAATCACAACAGCGGCAGCTGAACATGAACGCAGCTTCACGTCATGTGACCGGTTGCCATTGCAGCTCAATGAGCCGTGCAGGTGACTGAGACTCTGAGAGCCACATGATAGCGACTAACATCTCATCGCTGTTCCAGGCTCATATGCGTCTTAGCTCAGCACATCCAGGCGGCAGCGTCAGCCTGCTGTGATTCACATGACCAGACCTGAGACGGCGCTGCGTCTCACTCTCACACACCAGCGAGCGTGAAGCGCAACAACTTCTGTGTAGCATGTCAGTCCGTTCGTGTTGCTGTAGTATGAGGCGAAGATGTTATACGCAGCCTCCTTTAAGAGGAGGACGCAAAGGTGGCAAAGATTACAGCTGTAAAGTCGCCACAAAAGCCTCGCAATTTACTGCTCCATGCTTTATGGATCTGGCCCCATGATGTCCGGCATCATGCAACCATGTAACTTATTTTCTGCATAGCATTGCATGTGTTAGTAAATAACATTCCACCAACACTCACTGTAGTAATCAGAGTATTGAAGGTCATTCCTAAGAGGATACCATGTCAACAGAGTGGCAGCATAAAGATGAAAACAATGCTTGTCGCAAAGAATGCGGCTCAAAGTATGTTGGAGGAATGTATGGCTGCAAAACTCACACACACACACACACACACACACACACACACACACACACACACACACACTCACAACACGTGCAGTTCCAGCTGCGAAATTTGCTTCTCCAGTGAAATCCACAGATAAAAGATGAAAGATAAAAGAGGGAGGCGGAGGCATGTAGAACAGATAAGGAAAACTATATGTCACCTGTCACAGTGCAGAGCTGCTGCACCCTTCGGACACGATCCTTTGAACGGGGCTAATCTGGGTGCGTGCGCACACACATGCTCGTGCACACACACATGCACACACATAAAGAGAGAACCAGAGAAGGGAGATGTGACAGAGAGCCTTTTTACCCCAGTCATCTTTAAGCACTACTAACAGAAGCTAAAGCCCCGCGGGCCCGTCCAGTACGGACACATTCATCACACACACACACACACACACGGACAGGCACACACACACGGACAGGCACAGGCACAGGCAGGGCTGATATCACAGCCATTCATCACAGCAGACAGGGCGAGAAGGAGGAGCAGAGGGAGCGGCAGTGCGAAGAGGAGGAGGAGGAGGAGGAGGAGGATGAGGAGGGGCGGGGAGAGAAAGTCGCTCGCTATGCTAACCTCGCTCCCTATAAGCGCCGCGCTTTCATCTGCCTCCGTGGTGGAAAAGACGCCCCACTGATTTCCTATAGCGTCCTCGCACTCGCTGCACGCATCAAGCTTTTGTGAGGCTTCTTGAGTTTTTTGATTTCTGATTTTTTTTCCTTGTCCTGTTTTCGTGCATAAATGTGCCGTTATTCTGCAGAGGAGGCTTCAAGCGTCATTTTTCGAAAGGCGGCGCGGATCTCGGCTGATCAAAGAGTCGCCTCCTCAGCATTTCTGCTCGTTATTCAGAAAACATCCTGCTCTTCTCTCGTCTCCGAGTGGCTTCCCTCGTTCACAGAGCTGTAACTTGGCATGTCGTGATACTGAAAGAAAAAAAAAAAAACATTCCAAACTGGATTGTCTGTGGGTTTCAGTGTGGTCACGGTGGTTTAGTGAGGCCTGATGGGAGATGTTGGTCAGAGACACGGTTAGATGAACATCCATGGACGCCTGTGGCTTCCAACCAGGGCCCCAAATCTGTTTTTTTTTTTTTTTTTTTGCAATCTCAGTCAGCGCAACAGATTTACAAGCTGTGCTGAATAAATTCTGGTGTCCTGCTCTCTCTCTCTCTCTCTCTCTCTTGTGCCACCATGTTATCTTCTGTTGCCACGCACAAAAAATGTGAAAAACGTCTCCCGCCCCCAACTCTGCCTCCTTTCATTCCACCATCGGCTCCCCTGTCTGCTCCGCCTTGATGATAAAACTTTTTGTGTATACTGAGGTCGGAAATGGGAAAAGAGGGAGACGAGATACCGAAGCGTTAATTGGCAGCGAATTTGAACATTTTTCTCGGAAAGCCAACGGAGAGCCGAGACCTGGAAATGCTCGTCCCGGCCGCGTTTGCCTGGTGCGTGTGTTCGTGACCGACTCGCTCTCTTCCCACCGATCTGCAACCAACAGAAATGCTGAATTCTTATTACTGCGAAAAAAAATGTAATGAAAATATTTCCTCATCTCCCTCAGACACGCACACATAAACACTCACTCTCTTATTTGTGTCTGTGTACCCAGTTTGGCTGCTCTGCTGTGATTGAGTGCGCTCACAAGATAAATACGGCAGGAAATGACATCCCGCCGCTCGCTTCCCTTTTACTTCTCTCCGTCCATTTTTCTTTCAGAAACTTACACAGCCCGGTTGATTTTTTTTTTTTTCCGCGATGCCCCGACAGACAACAAACAAAGATTGTCTTGTTGTGATTACGACGGCGTCTTCGCCCATGGACCGGCTTTTTGACCACGAATGAGCAGCGTGGTTGGAGGAGGAGGGGGGGAGGAGGAGGCCCTGCGTCGTGCTCCCTCCGTTTAAAGGGCACTCCGGAAGACACTCCATCATAAAAGGGGCCCGGCGACGCACCTTGTCTTGATGACTGGCACGTCAGGCCACCTTGGAGAGCACTTCACCGCGTTTTATCTAGCGTGGAGCCATCCAAGAAGGCACTTTCACGGCATTTACTCATCAGGTGAGGGGGGAGGTGGGGGCACTTTGAAATCCGAAAGGGGCCCTTTAAACAAGACAGCCAGCCTCAAACTGGGGGGTGATTTCGCTGAGTTTCTGCGGGTCGGCCGTCGGATAATGTGCTGCCCAATGACCTTGAGATCTGAGCGGTCCAAAAAAAAAGATGGTTTTGTAGTCTTTCCGTATCAGCTGTGGATGTCAGCTGACACGCACGCACTCACACACACATCAATACACACAAACCCTTTAACCTTTACTTATTCCAACGGGTGAGTAATTAAAAAAGAAAATCAAAAACCACAATGTCTCTGGGTGCTTAGAAATGAGCATATTTTTCACTCCGAGTACGAATGTGATTAAAGTTAAAACCCAATTTTTGTCAAAGTGCTCTGAGCTCCCAGCCGCCTCGCATCGTCTCATGGCAACAGCGAGAAGCATGACTAGCACTTTCCCTCAGCATCTGTTAAGTGTTGCTGCTAGCTAAAAAAAAAAAAAGAGAGAAAAAAAGTGTGCTCGGCGGACGCAACCCCCATAAGTGCCTCACATCTCCTGCGGTAGGCAAAGACAGATATTTAATTAGGAGGAGAAAATCTTGTTTGCTCATATCTATTCCAGTTCAGCGATGTGTCTGCTGGTGCTGCTGCTGCTGCTGCAGAACCCGGCCGATGCAGGGCAGATGATGAAGACAGCATGTACAACCGGGATCAATAAAATTTTACAAGCCTGCGCGTAGTTGGATCCATTCCGTATTAAAGGCGTCGCGCGTGGAGTCTTATCCAATTTTACGAGGTTCAGATTACAAGGCCCACGTTGACGATTTAACGGTACGACGCCCGACTTTTAGAGTTTGACAGAATGTCATTGTTTACGTTATCTAATGGGATTCGGGTCGAGGCTGCGGTCGCTGAGTTATTCAGAGCTGTCGGAATACAGCGTAGTTCACCACTTTACGCACGCAGATTTAAAGAAATGAAAGCCCGAGCGGAGGGTTCAGCAGTTCAGCACCACGGACAGAGCATGGTCGCCTCATGCGGCCTCATTCAGGGACAAACCACCGCTAAGAGTGTTTAGCAGGGTCACATTCAACTGTATTTCTGTAACTCTATCTAAAACAAAACACCTCAATGCCACCTGCACAGATTGAGAGAAGATTGATTTGTGTTATTTCCCAGAAATTTTGCGGTTTTCAAATTGAGTCTTTCTGTGGAAAACTCAACCTAGGACTCAACTTTGCGAATAACATTATGTACATTATGGCTGTGTATTACTTCTATTTCTAACATTTTCTGCACATTGCTTTGTGCCTGTTTGTCACCTTTTACTAATTTATTTGTCATTTCTTGGCAGATTTAAAACTGCAGTTTCAGAAACTTTGTTACTATCTCACTCAACTACTTGCATTTTACCACAACATCTGTTTCAGCGAGCAGAGCGCAAAGGATGACGGACATTTTTGTCCTTTCTGTTTTACTTCAGCTGTAAAAAAAGATCACAATTCTTGCCTGCAGGGTCTTTTTGTGCGAAACTGTAATTTGTGCATGATGAGACAGAGCTACCTCTGCCACTGTGATAATAGCACTAAATCCCTAATAATGTAGGATTAAGAGGCCGTCTATTTCAATTTATTTGGCTTCATTTGGACACAAAGAAACACACATGAAGTCATTTATTTGATTGCAAATTGAAATAAAATGTTTCTCCCCCTTAAACTGCAACCTGATCTTTTACCCACTAATGTTGTTACTTCCTGTCTCTTAGCCTCTCAACCTCTCCTGAATTCTCTCTGTGTCCCAATTAAACCGCCAGACTGCGGCGGCCGTGTCCATGTGTGCAGAGCTCCCAGCTTGGGTAAACACAGCCTTCAGTGGACAGAAGGTTTGGGAATGGCCAACGCCAACACATTAGTCATTAAAGGAAAAACTTGTGCACAAACTAATGCAGCCCTGATATGTTTAGGCAAAAGAAAAAAGTGATGTAATGAGATTGTGAGAGACTTAAACGAGCCCCCGGTGAAGAGGGATAAATCATATTAGCTGACTGATAAGGACTTGATTAGAACAATAGATTCCGCTGTTATCACTGAGGAGTCATTAGCAGCAGCTTATTGGACAGAAATAGTTGTGTTGGATCAAAGTAGCAGCTGGATTGGTTGTGCATACTGACAAAATCCCAAGAGACTTTTGCAGACTTATAGACTACAGAGTTACAGACTATAAATATATAGCCAATAATAGATAGTTTCACCAAATTCACGTCCATCAAAAACAAACTCTATCTCGACAAACCCACCGAGCGTTTACATTTAAACGCAACCACAAAGAAAACTTTAAAGACCTTAAAGGGGGGAAACAATGGGGCTGGCGGATCAGCCTAATCTCTCGGAGCAGCGCAGAAGATCTGCACCATCGGCGCCATCTAAAGGTTGGCGGCCGGGATTAGTGTCACTGACTCAGCGAGCATTAAACAGAGAGGGGTCACACAACCCGACAACCCTGACGCTGAGTTACGATGTCGGATAATGGCTGGAAAAATGTTCCCGCCGGGGTGACGGGAGCTGACCTTTGACCTCCTGGGAATAATAAAAAAAAAAAATCTCAGGATGCCAGGATGCGGTCAAGAGCTGGTTAAGTTCAGCATAAAATGTGAGGCTTGAATTGGCCAATAACTTAGGCACCGTTGGTCAAGCATGAGTGACAAGTCCAACAACTATAAAGGTAAAAGTTAGAGGTACTGGTTAATTTTAGCAACAGGCGACATGACATTCAGTGATACATGCAACAGCAAACTGACCTCTTTGTCTTTGTCTATGTTTTGTTTGTAAGAGTGTGTGTGTATGTGTGTGTGTGTGTGTGTGTGTGCGCGCGCGCTTACGCAAGAAAGAGAGCAAGACAAACCCTTTTTCTCTCTGAGATGGAACAAGTAAAATATGACCCGGAGATTTGAACCAGAGCTTTTCATTTTAATGAACATCTTTCCTGTGCACGGCGTGTCGGAGGGTCAGTGGAGAAAAGAGCCGCTTTTGACTGTGGCAAAGGACACGAGCGTCCTTTTAATTAGAGGAGCGAGGGCGCCTCCCTGAGAGAGACGACGGCTGTTTTCAGCATCTTCTCTTAGTCTCAGCGCTGATTCGACTGGAGTTGTTCACCATCACCGCTTCATCCTGAGGCCTTTCCCAGCTGTCCAAGGGTCGAGGCAGGTCGCCTGCTGGACAAGTGGCCAGCAGGGACAACGCACAAAGGGAAAGAAAAAAACAAAACAACCAGTGGCCGCTCCCAGTCATGTTAAAGAAAAGGTTTGGAAATCTGTTCGTTCTTGAGATACAGGAAGTGACAGCAGGACGGACTCTGACGGACAGACCAGCACTACAGAATTGTATTTTTTTATTGTATCGAAAGACGTTAGCAATGGTTGTCCCCTAAAAACAAATTCCTCATAGCTCTTTGCCATGTGCATGTATGAAATCAGTGCACACTAGTTGGGATCTGGAGTTGTTTTTCCTGTTTCCCCTCCTTGTCTTCTGTGTCCCCTGTTTGGCAGCCGGCCTGGGAGAGATTGTCAACATGATCAGCTAAGACCTGCTCCCTTGACTCACCTGCCACCTCCTGGTCCACCTGATTGCCTTTCGCTCAATCTACACCTGTATTTAAACCTGGTCTGATCACCGAGCCACAGCTAGTTTGTCAGTTACTTCCAGAACACCACCTGGTCGACTGGATCCTCGCCAGTTTTCGTTTGACCTCAACAACACTGTTTTCTATCTGTCTGAAGTTGGATCAGACCAGGACGGACGTGACTGAACGGCGTCGCCTGACTTCTCGTGCCCATGCAGCTGCAGAACTGCCTGGCACCCTGGCGATAAATACCGCTAATATTGTTTGGAGCGGCATTTTATCTCACGCTGCTCATGTTTAGCAAAGCGCTTTTGATTGCCTGCAGCGCTAATGAGCGCGCACCTACACAAAACAAACTGATTAGCACACAGTCGTCGTCGACGTCCCGCATTAAGAGCAGCTCAGCCAGAGTTTGTGTGTGTGTGTGTGTGTGTGTGCTCTGAGTACAGCCGGAGTCTGCACTCTCGGGAGTCTCCTCACAGAGACTCGCCGCCGCAGGGTCGGAGCTCTTGTCCTCCAGCGACAAAGTCGACCTCTGCTGTTGAAAACTAAACAGGCGACACGCCGTGACTCAAACATTCATGCTCGTCCTGCCTCCTCCCTCGGGAGAGTCGGGGGGTGAGAGTCCATCATAATAACCATCGATAACGAAACATGTTCCGCTTACAGACTGCTGCTCTGGACTGAACTTTCTAAGGAAACTGTTTGAAAGCTTGTTTAAACTGCCGATGTCGCCCAGGCAAGTGTTCTGTCCCGACCTGTTAGAAGTAACGGTGAATGTAATCTATTTTGTCCTTGGTTTATGGCTGAGTTTTACTTGAACGTTGGCCTTTCCCTCCGAAGGGATAATGAAATGGCTCCATAAGTCTTTTCATCTCAGACGATGTGTCACCCAGTCGCCTCTCCTCTGCTCTCCTCTCACTCGGCCTTTCATCCACCCCCCCTAACACACCGCCCTACAGTTTAGCGGTTTGCGGAAGCTTCCATACAGAAATACAAAAAGTTAAAAAAATGAATCAGCAACTTTTGGATATGGTGGTCAAAAGGTGACATAGGCTTGTGAGAAGAATACAGCAGAGTTCACCTCTTCACACACACAGATTTGATTAAACAAAACTTGATCGGAGGGTTCAGCTGTTCAGCACCATGGACAGCGCACAGCAGATGGAACAAACTGCCTCCAGCCTCAAACAGTGACAAACCAAAGCAGTATAAACTGTTCAAACTGAAACTGGTTTAAAACAAAACACCTCAAGCCAAGTTTTCAATGCAACGCTCTTCAACATATGGAAAACATGCCACGGTTGTCAATGAGTTCCAGGGAACCAGGATGCTGTTATTATCACAATGGACCAGAACCCATCGGAGTGCCTCCAAAAAATGTCTGTTTTATCTGGAAGCTGCAAACAGGGGGCTAAAGCAGCAGCAGCAGAGAACTGGAGAGACTCTTTGGAGACAAGATCAGACGCGCGAAGCTTCTCCGCTGGATGGAAGACAAATATCTGGCGACCGAGGGGCCATTTAAGGCTCCGTCCAACAAAAGGCAGAAAACCGCTCTATTGGATTAACATTAAACTTGTGCAGCTGCCAAAGCGTCTGAAAGATGGCGGCGGCGGCCCACAAGACGTCTGGTCCGAATGCATTCTGCGCTCTGACCTCTCTCATCCATCAGTGCCGTGACCTTGAACAGCGTGCTGGATATTTATTGCTCCGGTGGAGGAGTTTTTTTTTTATTATTGGCCAGTAAAGAGAAGACGGATAAGCTTGGACAGAGAAGTCGGCGCCCTTTAAACAAGTGTGCTGGATGAGGATAGGTGGGGGAGGGAGGGGTCACATCATTGAAAATAAGGATGGAAGCGCTGAGCCTGCGATCCGTCTGGTTTAATGTGCGGCGCCACATCAGCTCGTCGCTCTGCTGCACTGGACGGACACCAGTGCAAAAATATTAACAATATCAAAGATGTCTTTTATCAACGGGAATTCATTTTTAGTGCCGTCATGTCGCGATGTTTATTATTTATTGAGTTTCAGATGGGGGTGGTGATATTCTTTTTCCCTTTAAGGTCAATGTATTCTTGATTAATGCCGCACGAGGTATCGATCAGCGACTGTATCACGATCCGGTGACAGGATCATTTCATGGTGCAGGAGGTCGGGAGCAGATTCATCATCCCGTCTGCAACAACTCAACAACTGACGCTCTGACAAAGGTGTCAGAAAGATGAGGGGGGAGAAAAGAAAACTGACAAGCGGAGCACTAAAAAGTGACATTAAAAGGAGGAGTGTGTGTGTGTGTGTGTGTGTGAGAGAGAGAGAGAGAGAGACTGATGGATGGAGGTCAAAAAAACTGAGACCCAAGACAAAAAGCAAAAATGCGATCAGTGCAGTTTTTCTCAGCAAGAGCTGTGGTGAAAAGCGAAACTTTTTGGGAAACCACAACACTGACGACCAACCAGGAAGCTTTGGGCTCATCTGATGTACAAGAGATGCGCAAACAAACAAACAAACAAACAAACACGCTGCTGCGACTGGGAACGTTTGCCAGAGCAGCCAAAGTGTTTTCTTCACTTTGTGTTCCGCAGTCGCGTCTTCCTCTGCATTTCTTTATTTTTATAAGAGGATTTTTCTCTCCTTTGCAGGTTATAAAACGGCGAGGAAAATTTTGCTGCAGGCAAACGGCACCAAAACTGTCACACTGTCCTGCTCAGACTTCTGTCTAAGACTGATTTTTCTCTGTGAAAACGTGCAGAGAGCAAAAACCTCACACGCTGCACACGTGAAAAACACAAGGCCTCTCTCATCATTAGCCTGTTTCAACAGCCGGAGGTTGGCGATTCTCATCTCCGCGTGCAGCAAATTATGCTGGAAAAAAAAAAAAAAAAAAAGCGCAGCGAGATCTCGCTGTTTGCTCTCCGCCGCCGCTAACTCTTCTGTCTGCTCCTAATTATAGAGCCAGCGTCGTCCCAGCGCTCCGCATCGTAAAACGTCCATGAACGAATCTATTTACATGCAGCAGCCGGGACCATACGACAATACATCATCATCGTCATCGTCATCATTATTACACACACACACTCACACAGCAAGTCTTATCTATACAACGAGCTCTCAGCAGCTTGTTAATGACTCATTCTACATTCTCCGGGCAAAGCTTTTCTTTTCTTTTCCTTTCCCCCCAGTTTCGCATGTTCATAACCGCAAACAAACAGGGCAGAAAATTGCACACACAAAGTGAAACATGAAGAAAATATGTGCGAGGAGGAGGGGGGAGGGGGAGAAAGGGGAGGAGGAAGGGGGGAGGGGCACGTGTACAAGATATGGACAACCGCTCGGAAGCGTGAGCACAAACGCGCTGCAGATTCAGTGAACACGATAAACCTCCGCCTGCAATAATCTGGCCGGAAGGGGAAATAAAATGAAGAAGAAGAAGAAGAAGAAGAAGAAAAAAGGCACTCTTGTTTCCAATTAATCACGAAAGACATGTTTCCCATGTGCTTGCAGTCTTATTGGCTCTCGGCTGGCCCAGGCAGCGCCGTGCGTCTGCGACAGCAGCAGGCCGACACTCTGGAAGTCCAGGGAGCCGGAAAGGCAGAAGTCATCTCATGAAAAATAGATTTACTCCATAAAAAAAAATGAAGCTACAATCCGTATCCCCCGGCCTGCTCTGCGGGAGTGAGGCAGTGTGACAGGGGCGGAGTCTGCAGCCTGCACGCAGGAAGTTCCTCCTCTGCATCTGTTCTGCCACAGAAAACACCAGCTGCAGCGCGTGGAACCTGTGAAACTTCGCCCACGCACTCGTTCCGGCTTCTAATTTGTACATGAGGGAGAAGCCCCCTACTGGAGCAATGGAAGTATCGCACAAGACTTGTTTGCATTTAATGTATATTATTATTAAATTTCTTTCCTTTAAAAAAAAACAAACCAGTAACAGATTTCAGTTCAGACCTTTGCAGAACACAAAATGCAAGACAGCTAAATGAACAGCAAAAAGTAAAAACGAGTTGCTGCACCCTTTGTGATGTCACAAAAGGCACTGATACCTCTCCCTGGTACGTGACAGCACCGCTAATCAGCTGCTGGCCTCCGGCCTCTGTGACCTGATTCTATCGCTGCAGTGGCTGTGATTACAGTCGTCTCCCCTGCTCCCCTGGCAGATGGAGCCGTGCTGTGTGAGGGAGGATTGTGGTTAACGCGGTGCGGCGAGTGTATGATCGAAAAATTACGTCGTCCACAGTCGTTAGCGAGAACGTGGCGAGGACGGAGTTTAAGGGTGGCGCAAAGCAGGATAGCCTTGCGCTGAAGTCTAACGGCTCCCGCGTCGTGCAAAATTCACACGTTTGCCAATGTCTTGCAGAGTCTGCATGAATGACTTTGGGCGATCATTGAAAATGGGAGCCGAAACCTGAGGACGAGGCTGAGGAATCACAAATGCTGTGTAATTAATCTACTTGTTTCATTGTTAATCAAAAAACAACAACAAAACAACAAAATAATTGTGTTAATCGCTCATCGCAGTGATTAGGCAAAGACAAGCAGCCATCGTAATCACTTACAACCTTTTAATCCACATCATCAAGTCGTTATATAAACCAATTAGTTTTTCTTTTGCTCACATTTGTCTGGCTGATTTAATACAACATCTAACTGTAATTAAAGCAATTAACATATTAGACGTTCGCAGTTTAATGTAGCTCTGCCTTTGAATTTACCAGTGTCTTAAAGAGGGTTTTTGTGTGATTTGCAATGACTATGTGTCATATAATGTATTTTTTAAAATCATTTTTCACAATCCGAGCCAATAAACAGCTCGGCGGAGCAAGACAGGAGGGGGAAAAAAAGGTGTCAGTAGGAAGTGAGCAGTTACTATGGCTGCCTGCAGAGAAATTAAAGCCTTTTCTCACACGTTCCAGGCCGACAGCTAACCGAGAATCTATCTGCGTTCATTAGTGTGAACGACTCGGGACATATGGGATTCTCACGTGTGTGATATTCATGGTAACAGGAAGGAGGTTCGCACGCAGGATACAAAGCCTCATTAGATCCGAATCTATGTCGGCGCCGTGACGTCGGCTTCTCCTGGGATTATTTTTACCTTCGCAAAATACAGTTTGCTCTGAATCCCAGTTACGTCTCTGTGAGGTCAGAAAAAGGAGAAGGAGAAGAAAAAAAACATTAATCAGGCGTTCTCAAAGAGAGGTTTGGCTTCAGTGTTTTTCTGAGGGAATCTTTAATGATACTGAATAAGTAACCTCCTCGTGTGTTTTATATATGTATATATACACAGTATATCCCATGAATGATGATTGAATTAAACATCTACGTGGTTCAGTTGCAGAATTCAGTCACTGTTTACAAGCTTGCAGTAAGTTGCAGCGACTAAAGTGTAGCTGCTCATCTGATTGGTTCCTGTGATACTGACTCCAACTGCCAGAATTTACATTTTCAATTTTAGCAGATTGAAACCTGCCACCTGTGCAATCAAAGGCCCCCTGGTGGTCTGAGAAGCTCCTGTCTACCTGCACGGCACACAAAAAAAGTTTAAATCAATTACAAGAAAACTAAAAGGCTGAAGGAGTCTGTGGGAAGGAGTCACACATTCTTTGTGAAATATGACCTTAAATAGTCTCAGTGATGCCGAGGCAGCGGCAAAGCCGACGGATAAAAAATCCAGTCAACAAAAATTGGCAATTTCCAAAGAAGAAGATCTTCTGTGTTTCGGCCGTAAAGTAAAATAAAGTTTTTTGGCTCTAAAGTGCTCAACAAGCGGAGGCGGCAGCAAAAATAAAAAAACAAAAACAAGACGGATCTCCAGGCATTTAGGATGCATGTGGAGAAGAGGAAGTGCTGCACACACACACACAAGGGACATGATCCTCCTCAGTAGACACCTGCAGATGTGCACATCATTATCATCTTATTATAATCCAAACGACAAGTATTTGAACTAAAACCAAAAAAGAAAATCAATCATGTACAATCCTGTGTGTGTGTGTGTGTGTGTGTGTGTGTGTGTAACAGGAAGTCGCCCTCTCTGTCTCCCTCGTGTTCGCTGGGCAGATCTAATCTCCTCCTCCCCAGATGACTGCTCTGACGACATTACCTTCCCATATGGAGAATATTACTCTACTATGCCATCTGTACAATCACGCCATCATCCCCTGGAGCATGGGACTCGTGATGTGTGTGTGTGTGTGTGTGTGTGCGTGAGACCGCGGCCCCATGAAGGAGTGAGATGGATGCGGAGTTTAAGTGCGTGTATATTGGCTCGGCGAAGCGTCGCTCTCTCGCTGCACCGTGCGCCTGTAGTCGCGGCGCCGTTACGCGCAGCGAAAATCAAGCATCAATCTGAGTCGCGCATCCCCGCAATGGGGGAGGGGCGGTGGAGGGAGGGTAGCGGGGTTGAGGGAGGGAAGGAGGGAGATGATCCATCTCCTTGGCGGCAATCAAGGAGATGGAGCTTTGAACGGAGGAAAGGTTGCAACGTGTGCGAATGCAAACATTTCTCCTGCAGAGCTGCATCTTCTGCATCTCCATCCACCCCTCCATTCATCCATCCATCCCTACATCCATCTTTCCATCATCCATCCATCCTTCCATCATTAATCCATTCCAACCATCCATCCTTCCATCATTAATCCATCCTTCCTTCCATCATCCATCCATTGAGAACCTTTGCAGACGTCAACGTACATTCACATCCCCCAGTACACTTTCAGCTAATGGCAACACTGTCTCTAAAGTACTATGATGAGAATTCTGACTTGCAATGCAGCTGCAACTCTTCGACTGATCATCCATCCATCCATCCATCCATCCATCCATCCATCCATCCAGTTTATCTCGAGGTCTTTGCATGGAAACCTCCATGAACCCAAGCAGTGACCAGACGTTCTATCGTCTGCACGAGCGAAATTTTCATATCAATCGTGGAAACTGACAATTAGCGGCGCCCTTTACCTTGAGAAAATGAGGGGAGGGCGGGAGAAACCCCGGCAGCAGTTGGCGGCTCCATTTAGAAGCACCCTCTGGTGACTCTGGCGGCTCAAAGGGCAGCAGATGGGCATCACTTCGACCTTGTTTCCAGTCGCCCCTGCTCGGCGCCGCCAGGAAATGCTGGGACGCCAGACTAGTTTGTATTCCTCCACTAAACTCCGCTCGACATGGAGACCCACAGGCGGACGGACCGACTCGCACACAGGAGCTTTTTCACAAGGACCGCCTTCATATCAGCACTCCAGTGGGACAAGGAGACACGTCATTGAAATTGGATTTTTGTGGGTTTTATTTTTATTTTTCATGAATCATTCATTGGCCGTTAGATTGGCCTCGCTGTCATGCAGCGCACGTGGAGCGTCGGTGAGACGGCGATCATCAGAAGTGCGACACAAAGCGGCCGAGTCGTTTGGTTAGTAGTTTAAACAAGACACAGAGATCAGCGGAAAGTGAAGAACGGCTGCTTGCTTTGATTTTCCTCGTGTTGGATCGTTCATCTCAGATGTCAGCTGGCCACAATTCACGTGGCGACAGGAGATAAGAACCAATCCAGTGTCTAATGATGGTCCGAGACAATTCTCGCAGTTCCAACAAGCGGGATGAGATAAAGCATCCTCAAGGAGGAAACGACAGAGCAGACGTACACGTGCAGAATAAACATCGATATCTTCTCATAGATTCACTCAGCGGAAATGTCCTGTTGTGAAAAATCATTTGTGGGCTTATCAAGGTAAATCGCACGCCACAGGTTGTTTCCTGTGAGACAGGAAGTGAAGATCCAGCCTTCATCCCTGGATGGGTTGTAAAAAATAATAAATCTTTCCCCCCACTGGGCAACTACCAGCAGGAGGAAATACACACTCACACTCACACACACACACACACACACACACACACACACACACACACACACACACACAGACACACACACGGAACATGACTCATTCAAATATCAACAATGGCAAACACTCTGTGGCATAAACACACACACACACACACACACGAGACCGTGGATTTTCTTATTATTCTGGGTTTCTTGGTGCGTCTCCACCAGTGAAGATAAGGAAGAGAGAAAGTGAGACAACACAGCGGTAAAAATAGAAGCAAGGGAGTATCCATTCATTACTGGGACTGTCTGAACAACCACATCGATCCTGTGTCTGTGTGTGTGTGTGTGTGTGTGTGTGTGGCTGCTATATGTCTTTCCGTGTGTGTTTTCGCGTTATTTGATGCTCCCTCTCCCAACTCAGAGCGAATCTGGCTGCTGCCCTGTGATTCTCCTCAACCGAGGAGCCACATGTGGAAATGCTGCCGGAATGACTCTGTTTCCATTCACTGGTGCTATGGCAGCAATAAAGCAAAGGAAAAAGTATCAAGAAGTAAAAAGTAATTATTTCGCTTCTCTCTGCCTTACATCATTCCAAGAAGCGCTGCGGTGGCGGCTCTAAATTTTGTCAGTTTTATTTTTCTACTGTGCCGGCGACCGTGCTGGTTGCCACCACCACCTTTTCTTTTCTCCATCTTTTATGAGACTTTTCTATTATTGGGAGAGTAATATTTGTCACATCTCCTGGAAGCCCCTCTCTGTGCTTGTTCTTGAGTTCCTGATCTGCAGCCCCGTTCCTCTGTTCTTTCCAGTCCATCTCTCTTAAAAACATTTCAGTGCATCTCCTTCTCCTTTATCAGGCCAACAGCACGGGACCTTTATTGATTTCTGTTTTTGCATCATTTTGGAAGGTCCTTTTTCCATTGGGCTCATTTCCTATTCACTGTGGTAAATGTTCCCAAGAAAATGTGCCTACACACACACAAACACTCACACGCGCGCGCGTGCATGCGCGCACACACACCTGATATCTCTGACACAGAGGCGTTAAAACACGGAGGAAAACAGTGAGCTGGAGATAAATACCACAGCTGTCTGACTGACCTCTGAAGCCGGTCGGCACACAGGTGGGAATACGTCCCAGCACACACGTGTCCGGTGTAAAGGTTAGACGGCTTTCTGCAAGTGTGTGTGTTTGCGTGTGTGTTTGTGTGTGTGCGTGTGTGTGTGTCTGCGTCCCGAGCCATAATCGCTGCGGAGTGCATAATTAATTATTTGAATCTATTTCCATGAGAGTCTCTCTGTGTGTGTCTCTCTCTTTCCTCCTTCTCTTCCTCACTCCTTCAATCTCTCTCTCTCTCTCCCCTCCATCCCTCCATCCCTCCCTCCGTCCATGTGAAGCTCGGCTCTGATCAGTTTAATAGCCTTTTGGCTTCCTTCTCTGTCTCTTCCTATTTGTAAGGCTGATGAATTAGCTGCTGGTTACCAAGGAATCTATTACTCTTGCTGAATACCAATGGGCCATTAGGGATGAATTGGTCGGGGGGCGGCAGCGGCAGCAGCAGCAGCATCGGCAGCGGGGGGGGGCGGACTTTGAGGTGAGGCCGAATCCTAATGTTGCCGGCGAGCCGATGGGCTCCATGGCGTGTAGGAGGAGACGGAGGTTCGTCTTGAAGGGGCGCGACGCGGGAAACACAGCCGAGCTGTAATGAAAATCTGCAGAGTCTTTGGTGCCTTGTTTTGTTGGACCCTTGTGTGCAGTGTAAGTGTGTGTGGAGGCGGTTATTCCTGTGTTTTTGCGTCTGTGTGTGTGTGTGTGTGTGTGTGTGCGCACGCACGCGTGTGTGTTAAAGGTCACGCCTCTCATCTCTAAGTAGAGCCTCGGTGAGAAGAGCCGAGTGGCAGCACTCATCAATATTAACCAAAGCTCTTCCTTTCATCCACATCATAAATCCGTGGAATCAAAACACACACATACACACTCATGCACACGCAAACACACACACACACACACACACACACACACACACACACACACACACACGCACACACCGAAGGGCTTTGGTTACCAGCCGTTTCGCCACGTACGTGTTTTTGCGTGTGTTCAGCCCAGCGGTGCTGCTGCTGCTGCTGCTGCTGCAGTGCAGCAGGCCTAATTAAATACATATATCACTTAAAGAAATCATGTTTGAGTTCTGCAGGAGGGATTTAAGCGAGATGAGTGGAGCGAGATCAGGAAATCAAAACAAACATGGCTGTGCGTCATTAATTCCGTCGACAGATGCGTCGACGTTAGTACAGCAGCAGCAGCAGCAGCAGCAGTAGCAGCAGCAGCAGCAGCAGTAGCAACAGCTAATGTGTCACAATGAATTAAAAAACACACACACACACGAGCCTTTGTCCCGCACCAAGAGCCACTTAGCGGCTAATGAGCAGCTACAATGACTGACACAAAGGAGCAAGACGGGATGCAGGTTTGGGGAAAAGAAAACACAAAAACACAAAACGGGTGAATGGGCAACAGCAGCAGCAGCAGCAGCAGTGACTCGGGGAAATCAAAAAGTGGGGGAAAGAAGCTCAGAATGAAAGAGGAGGACAAGGAGGAGGGAGAAAAAAATAAGTGTGAATCCTTTGATCAGAACATGAAAACGGGGGCAGCTGAGCCCAGAACAAGACAACAGTGTCACAGACTATTACGGCCAACACGGATCCGTTCGGCATAAACAGCCGATGTGTTTCGCCGAGGTGACGGCGAACATTTAAAAACCTCGCTGTCATCGTCTCCCTGGCTTTTCATCTTCAGAACGGCGGAGCGTAAAAAAACAAATGGAGGAGGGGGAGACTTTTAGTCCCTCCCTCCCTCCCTTGACAACTCATTCCTATTTCAATGCTTCAGCAATTCATTTAACGTGTTTTCAAGTTTTGTGATTTTTTGACTATTCTATGTTGTTTTTGTGTCCGACGTCCCGCGACATTATTTTGCACTGGACGACCAGTTCAGGTAAAACTATAATACACTATCGCGACATCCGCGATAATCCGGTTAGCATCCGCAGTACCGTCTTCCTCATGCTCTTGCACTTCCTTGGCCTGTTTCCTCTGCCAGTCAGCTGATCAGGCCATTGAGAAACAGGCCTTTTTCAAAACAAGCTGTCTATCAGAGCCTGCCAAGATGGATGAGCTCAGTTTTCAGGGAGAGGTGAAATCTGAGTGATGCAGCTGCAAGTTAGAATAAAAGCAGGCAGGAAAATGTTGAGGTAAAGTCCAATTTGTTCAGGAGAGAAAAAAAAAAACCTGAACATTTGTTGAAATGTTTTTGTCGGTTGGATCCAACCCGGTGGAAGCAGACGGAACGTCGCAGCGTGACGTGGGAGGATCTTTTTACTCAGCCGGCTTCAGGCTCGGCAGTCTGCACAAAATCAAAAAAAGAGAAAGAAAAAACCTCCTGCAATAAGAGCGGCTCGCTCTGCCTCAGCACGCCTCCAGGCGCTCCACACACAAGAAGGAATTTTATTAACATGAGTTTTTCAGTGCGGCTTCGGTAAAAGTACGACTCCCTAAGTAAATGTTTGTCAACTGTTCTTTTTTCTTTCTCTTCTTTTCTTTTTCACCCCAGTTATAAAAGGGTTTTGTCGCGCATCAAGTGTCCCACTTGTACCAATAATGACTTTCACTGCAAGAAAAGTGATATTACCATCTGACGTCTCCAGACTGAAAATAGATCCCAGATTGTGTCTCCGGCGACTGCGACAAAACTCAAACTGAGAGCCTTCAAGTGACTTGAGACGATTCCTCAGGTGGCTTGTAACTCCAAAAAAACAAAAATGTAATACCTCGACAGAAAAGGAAAACTCAATAAACTAAATAATACGTCCCTCGGAGAGATCAGCCGTCTTTCAACCTATTTCTGGCGGAGTCCATTTCCTCTGTGCGCAGGGTTCAGATTGCCCCAGTGTGAAAAGTGATCCGCTGCCATTTAATCTGTTCACCCTCCAGCCGCAGTCACCCCCGGTGCTTCTGATCCCCATTAGGAACATACGACGGCTGCAGCTGCGGGACCCCCCGATGTTTTATTTGCAGTTAATGGCGGCTGTGATAGTTCATCAAAAAAATGAGCCACGTTGAAAGAAAAAGAAAAAGAAAAAAAACCAACAAAATCCCCCCATTGTCTTGTAAATGCATATTAATGACTGCAAGCGCTTGATGAACATTTACGCTGCAGCTGTTTCTCACCTGAGGTGCTGCAGGATTCCAGGCGGAGGGATTCCAGCGGAGCCCCGCCCCCTCCCGGGCAAAAACGCCGCCCACAGCTAGTTTTTGGAGAAAAATGGATCGGCTCCGGTGGAAAGACCACCCAGCGACCGTAGCCGCTCCCCTTTAAAATTTAATTATCATTTATGGATCCGCGGGAGCTGCAGGTGCGCATGAGGCAGCGGCGCCCTGCTGCTCGCTGCCTTCCAGCGGCGTTTTCCCTGCTGTCAGAGATGTTTTATGGCGGCGGGCGGAAACATTTATCCTCCAACGAGGTGGCGACGTGTTGTGTTTAACAGCCTTGGAGGTTAAATCCAAGCAACATACCGATCTCACCGAATAGCAACACTATTTCCCTTTTTTGCCTCTTGTGCTTCTGCTGTGACACAAATTTTCATCACTGTGCAACCAAATAAGTGATTTTCTATCTTATTTTGTCTTATCGAACAAATATTTTATTTCATACTGATTAACTACGGTGATATTTATGTACTGCAGTTCATTCAGTCATGGTCTTTTAGTCATTTTTAAAAAATGATAGAGGCCAGAAAATCACCAGAAAAGAGTTTATTCCCAGCGTGACGTCACGACGCCGCACGCTCTACGGGCCCATTCATGCGGAAGTCAAAAACCTTATTGCCGTCTTCACTGGGTGAGCAACTACATTGAAATGAATGGGCCGCCATCTTGGACTCTTGGGGCCTGGTGGCTGGCCAATCACAAGAGAGTGAGAGCCGTTGCAAGGCAGAGGAGTGAAACAGTTGTTTTGTGAGGCCTTTTGTGAGTTTTCTTGAACAAACAAACCTGGTTTATTGTCCGTAATACACCACCAAAATTAATATACAAGGCCACTTGAAAAACTGATTGCATCATAGTGCATCGCTTTATTGTGTTGTTTCATATTGCATACCATGAAATACTGAAACCTCCTCAGTGCTGGGAGCAAAAGTCAAGTTTGTTATGAATGCCTACAAACACGTCTTTATCGTTATCTGGAGACAAAGCAGCGCTTCCTGCCTCGGCTTTACCAGAGCAGCGAGGATTTTCACTCTTCTCCGTCTCGCTCTTTCTTGTTTTAATGAAAGCGCTGAGACTTACGGGTGAGACAGAGTCGGTTCTTATTGTTTTTCACAAAACGGAGTGAGATTAGGGGCCGGAAACGTAAGTGACGCGGCGCCACACGCTGGACAGTCTAATATTTCTACTCACAGTTTTTGTCATTACTGCAAAACGATGCAACAGAGCCGTTCTTCAGGGAGCACACACACACACACACACACACACACACACACACACACACACTGCTGAGCATTTGCCTCATCACTGGTGATTAAAGTAAAATTGAGAGGCCACCAAAAGATTTAAACTCTCCTCTCAGGAAGCAGACTGGAAATGTCGACGTCATCATGCCAACATGAGCTAATTAAGCTAATAGTGTTTTTACACTGACGTCCAGGGGGAGGTTGGATAGTGGCCGTTTTCTATGTTTTCACAATGAACATAGTGAACAACTCAAATGCAAACAATAAAGAACATGATGGGTTTCGTCAACCCGCATTTCATTTGCATCTCATGCTAAAAACTCTAAAACCTCTCTGAGTCTAGCGCAGTTTTTACTCCTTACAGTAAATGCAATAGTATTGCAATAGTTTCTATTATTTCCTGCCTTGCATGACATTTCACAACATTTCTAATTTTCTGCTGCTGCTAAAATCACGCATGCCATGAGATAAAGATTTACCCACATGCCTCCATTATGCTTGACAGGAAGAAACTACTTAATTCAAGGAGCTGCTCTGAGCCTCTCCACCCGATGGGCAACTGTCCAACTGGCCGGCTGGCCCCAGACTGCTGATGTTACAGGCCAAAGAGAGGGAAAAACAATAACTAGGCACTTTGACTTTTACATTCCAATTTTTCCGCAAGAAAACTGGCAAAAACCCTCACGAAATTTCAAATACAAACATGGCTTAAAAAAACAAATCAGGAAGAAGGTGGTTGTTCCACATCAATAATCACCAGGCTGTCAGTGCCAAACCTGACAATGAGCCGTGATGCCATCGGGGGGCTGCAACCTGTCGAGCTCTGCTTGCGAGATGAATACATGAGGGCCGGCGGCAACATAAATCTCTGGGCCATGGCGGAGTTTTCTGATATCTTTTCACTCTAATCATCCCAGCGAGGCCATCAAGAAGAATTACAACCAGGCAAAATGTCAGCAGTAACGACGACGGGATGGCGCCATTATACAGTAGGATGGCTAACCCATTTAATAAGAGGAGTGAGAAGTGTGTGTGTGTGTGTGTGTGTGTGTGTGTGTGTGTGTGTGTGTGTGTGTGTGTGTGTGTGTGTGTGTGCCACAAATCACAACTCTTAGCCTGGACATTAAAGTGAGGAGAGGCGGAGACTGCTGGAGTCTCTGGGGGTAAAAGTCAACCTGCCAAAACAAACTTGTGTCATTCTCCTCATTTTGTGTTTTTGTGTTGAGCTGAGGAACACTTTCATCATGGTTTTAGGTTTATTATGTAATAAACCTAAATAATGTTCACACCAGAAAACGACACAGTCCGACCTCCGACCGTCTCCTGATCTGATGTTGGTCATTCGTGGCGTCTTGTGACTTCAGGATGCTGTCGCCATGGTTACCATGTAAAAGCCCTTTGCTCTGCCGCCGCGGTGGACATCATTACCACACGAGTGGAGCTCTAACAGGTCCTGACCCGGCCCGATATTAGCGTCGCCCTGACCATCTTTACCGCAGTCAGACGGCAGCTAGTAAAAATCCTGCGCCTCCTCTTCTGCAACCACACCACCACCCCCACCCCCCACCCCACTGTCCTCCTCCCGCCTCCCCCCTGACCGTAAACACGTTTGATCCAAACCGACTCGGACGGATTCACTCACGCTGATTAGCTCGCAGCTACACCTCCTCAGAACCTCCCGTTTCACTCCGGCAGAGTCATGCGAGCCGACAGCCGGCACGGGAGCCGAGGTGACGCTGAGGTGAGGCGTAAATATTTCACACTAATAACATATTTATGCAAATGCGCTAATTAATGACGGGAGAAGTGACAAGGCGGCAAGTCAAGGTTGTCACAGAGCGCTGCCTGCGGCAGGCCGGTTACCCAGATCGCTGTCGCCCAGCGGATTCACTCTGTCCAAATGACACCTGAAGGAGCCGCCTGGCCGGCCGGAGGTGTTTGATTCGGCCCCAGCCGCTGCCCAAACTAGAACCCGATGAGCTTCAGGTGACATCTGCAACATCCACATGGCTGAAGAGCAGGAAGGAAGAGCAAAATTAAAAAAAAACTTTGGATTTATCACACTTCCATCAGGTAGAGAGCCTACCGAGTAGTGTTGTGGTCAAGACCGCACCAACCGAGACCAAGACATTATCAAGACTAGAGAGTATCAAGATTGAGACAGGACTGAGATATTTTGGGTTCGAGACCAAGACAAGACCAAGACTGTATATATCAAAGAAAAATCACACACAAAAAAAACAGAATTAAATGACCAGTATCTTTTTTTAAATTCAGGTTTGCTTCTAACAGAAACATTTCTTTTCACTAAGGTGTCTTTTACTAGGTTTCTTTAACATTTTGCTGCTTTGCCAATTATTTTGAACCATTTAAAAAAAACAACAACTTTGCTTGATAAAATTAAAAAAAAAATAAGAGCGATGTGTCACTCTTAAGACCTTCAGACCAAAACCAAACTCGAGTACACACTACCATAGAGAGCGTGTTGGGAAAAAAAGGTGGGAGGACTTATATAGTGATTGGAATAATTCAATACTGTTGTTAAGCTAGCTTGAGGTTTCCGGTTACTGTGACTCTAGTCTGATGCCGATTGTCAAAGCAGAGCCAGCTGGGATTTTAACAAACAAAACAAAAAAAAGCAGCTCATCCACTAAGAGAAAACCAACCTCCGTTCTGCTTCTTCTTCTTGAAGTTAAAATACGGTCGAGTTCAGGCAGCCTGATCTTCCCGAGCTTCGTTCCAACTACAGGGAAGACGACTGGGACTCAGATCCTACAAACGGCTGGAAGAATGTTTCTACTGGGAGCCTGGCAGATTTTTCGGCTTCGAAATCTGCGCGAGTCGTCTGCAGCCGCCGCCGCAAATCTTTTTTTCTCTCTCTCTCCTGCATGGAAACGAATGAAAATGGAAATATTCTGCAGCACTGCAGCACCTGCATGCGGAGCCGTAACAGCTCATCATCGTGCCTCTCGGCTGCAGCGCCACAAATCAGCCGTAACTGCCTCTTTGTTACAAATCCTCTCCTCTCCTTTTCTTCTTCTCTCTGTCCCTAATTCACCTTAACACTCTCTGTCTATCTTCATCAGGCTCTGTCTCACAGAAGGATTTCTTCTTGTTTTTCTTCTTCTCTTCCCTTCCCTCTTTTCTCAGAGACACACAAACAGCAAAAATTCATACCAGCTCACACACCTGGCGGACAAGCAGGTTTTTTGGTCCCATGCACTCAGCAAGCAAATGCCATCTAACACACACACACATGGACAAGCACACACACACACACCACACACACATACACGCTGCAGCTTTTGGTCATGCTAATCCTTGCGCTTTTATTTCCCCGTAAGCTGCTGCATGCGGCGACACCGAGCGCGCTGCTGCTTCTGCGTCGCCTGCTTCTAATAAAACACGCACAAACTCACACAGTAGCCACACGTGTGTGTAAGTATGTTTTTCTGCAACAACAAAAAAAACAGAAAGAGGGGAGAGGGAGAGAGAGAGAGAGAGAGAGAGAGAGAGAGACAAGCGCGTGCATGCAAGGAAACAACAAAGAAAGGCTGCCAGCAGCAGAGGATGTGAGCATGTGACCCTGGGATGAGAAAATGGGCTGTATTCCCCCGTGAACGGAGGCGAGGAGAGAAACAAACGTCAGGCACCCGGGTGGGTGTTTTTTTTTTGATGATCCGTTCACGCTCACTGAATACCAGAATGAGACGGAACTGGCCAAGGTCAGAGGCAGAATTCCCTATTCTAATGCGCAGCGTTGCTCAGCACCCCGGAGCAAAAGTCAGGGATTAATTTAGAGATCCATTCACCACGGCGGCGTGGAGGGGAGAGACGGGCGAAGGAGGAGACAATCCAGGGGAGAGGAGGAGACAACGGTGTGCAAAAGCGTGAGTGTGTGTGTGTGTGTGTGTGTGTGTGTGTGGAGGGGGAGATTGATAGAGCAAGTGAGGGTGAGAGGAGGAGACGGCAAAAAGGGAGGGATGAGGAGGGAGAAGTGGTGGAGCCTGCAGAGATCGCGTGACGTTGGAGAGCCTCGTTCTCCAAGCAGCTCCTCTCGCCTGGTCCAAATCTGTGTGTGTGTGTGAGTGTGTGTGTGTGTGTGTGTGTGGGAGTGTAAGGTGGGGAGACAATAGGTGGAGAGTCAGCAGGCGGCACTGTGAATGGAAATGAGAGGAGACAAAACACGCAAGTGAGAGAGACGGGGAGAAACAGCAGCAGGAGGCCGGAAAGCAACCAGCAACCAGAAGCAGGTGCAGCAACGGAGGTCAAACAACCACAGCGGAGGACGCGGTTGTTTCTTCTGTGTCATTAACATAAACCAGACTTTCTGTTTGTTGCTCAAACTGGTGAAGAAATAAACTTGGTCAGAATTTGGAATTTTTATGCTTTGGACATTTTAATGTTAGATTTGGTGGACTCTTTTGCGTAAACCTGTAGAAAAGCCTTAAAGGGGGCAAGGGGGCAGCATCCACGCTGACATGGACGCTGTTTACACGCTAGCAGCAGCTTCCTGTTTCTGTCACAATTAAGCCCCAGCTGCATTGTTATCATTTTTTTTTTTAAACAAACCATTAAAGTTAATATGTTGTCAACAGAATTTACAGTGTTTCCAGTAATTACAGATGATGAGTATTTCAGTTTGGGTAACAGTGTCCATGAAATGAGCTGTGACAGCGTTAATGGTCCACGTCCTTCTTTGCAATAACACAAAGTTGAAAGCGTTCCTGAACTCAGATCACTGGTTTGTTGTTCGTTTAACAGGATTTATGGCTCATAATGCTTTAAATTCTGGATATAAAAGTCCATAATTAGCAGAGTCACACCAGATGCAGCCAGGCAAGATTCACAAACCTGAAAAGCAGAGTTTTAAAAGTGAAGTTCTCCGAGGTTTAACAAGCACAGCGGGAATCTGTTCAAACTGAGGCGGCGCTGAGATTTTTTTTTATTATGTATTTTAGATTCTACAGCCAGGTTCCTGATCCTCGGTCACACTGCGCTGTTTTCACACATCTTTTCCAGTTCAGTCTCTGCTAAGACGATTCCTCCCTTTTCATTAAGATGAGACTAGAAGCGATGTTTGCCGAGAGAGATGCTTCCCACTCAGGCAGCTCAAGCGAGGGCAGGAACAGAAGCAGCCGGAGACGATATTAGTGGGTGGGACTATTAATTTTCCAATCACCGTGGGTTGTATTAACTCGTCTATTCATTCATGCGGAGCAGGGGTACAATTTGCATAACACATTTTGATTTACGATTCTGCCTGACCGGCATATGAATGCACTGTAATCCTAATAATAACAATTATTGTTATTGTTATTATCATTATTTCCCTGAAAGAAAATGTCAAAAAATGTTTTTACTGCTGTATTTAATCTGACAACGATGGAGGAAGGAAGAAGGAAAGTCTTAGAAATTCATGGGATTAGATGGATGTGACATATCTATCTAGGAAACACTGGTAGGTGAATTAGGGGTGACCCGACTAATGGAGCAAGCCACTAGAAGCTCATCATGTGACCAGAACCAGGACTGAAGTGACGTCCTGACGTACAAACGCTTGAATTTGTGGTTGTTTTGCTTTCTTCCCCACATTAACATGCGACTTCCTGCTTTCTGTTAGCGACTAAAGCCCGGCCATGTGGCTCCTTCTGTCATATCCTCAGCTATTCAAGATTGATCTGTGGGATTTAAGACCAAAAAAAAACATCAATAATCCGGCTGCCTTTTAAGGTTTACGCCACCATATCACATCGATCGGCGAGATGATTTAGGCGCCGCCAGTCGGCCCGGAGTCTACGAACGCGGCCGCTTCCGCTCCGACCCTCGTCGGCAAGGCCGGAGCGCGGCAATAGAATATCATTAGGAGGAGTGCTATATTGTTGTAATTCACCGCATTGATTTTGCTCACCGTTAACGGCTGCGGCGGTCAATCGGTTGGAGTTTAATGAAAGAGAAAGCCGGTGAAATATGACAGCGGGATCACACGAAAACATCCACAAAACAAGACGGATGAACCGTGCGAGGGTGTTAATGAGCGGATATGATGTGATACGCTACCGGCGGACGGAGTTATTAAGACAATTTATTAAATCCCTTCGACCAAAAACAGGGCGGCCGGCCCCTCGGCTCTTACTCTTCATTTTGCATCAGATTAAAGGGAAAACGTGCCGCGACCCCTGTTGAAAAGGGTGAATGACAATGAGTAAGTGACCGTTTCCTACTTGAAAGTCTGTTTTATTTAACCGACACTGATTTTTTTCATGCGTAAACTACATTAAAGTGATTGATGGCTGCTCCAGACTAACTTAGATGAGAAAAACTGTTCATCAGTATTGAGTTTGATCCAAAAATCAACCCAATATCGATGACATTTTGCCGTTGATTAATCTCTAATTCATGTTACGAACCGATTTTTGCACGACTGCTCGCGACCCGCTAACTGGAAGTTTGAGTTGATGATTGCAATAAAATAAAACTGCAAACCGTCGAGGAAGCGGGTGAAATCACATACACATAAATCAAAGGCCCAACATGAAGTCAAAGCCTGATTAGCATTCAATCAATGCCTGATTAAAATTGCTGGGTTCCTGTCAGCTAATTAGTGGCTAGGAGCGTTGGCGCGCTAACTAGCGCGCTAACTAGTTAACTTGACTTCTGCAGTACGCCATTTCTCAAGACTGTCGTGCGCAGTCCATGATTTGTTACACAAACACACACACATACACGCACGCACACACATGCACGCACACACACACAGTCATTCAACAGGGACTGTATAAATTTATATTCAGCAAATTGATTCTGAAGTTGGCTCAGTTATGCAGCAATACTAATAAATAGAAAAGCGTCCAGTCAGGAGAAAAGGACGCAAGGATGCGACTGCAGCTGCTTCTAATGACTGACACAAAATTCATTTCAGAGGGAGGGAGAGGAGCAGGAGGAACCGGGAGCACAAACACACACACACACACACACACACACACACCTGCCGACATCAAAGGCATCTGGATCAGCTGGGAATAAACCCGAGTCACTAACATTTCAGAGTGGATGTAACGAGACGCACTAAGTCACGAGAAAACAGCAAAGTGGAGCTCCAGCACTGGGAGGAGAACGACGGCTGAGTAGGCACGGAAAAAAAAACTAACAAAAACCAGAAGCAGATCTCTGAGTCCAATCGTAACAATGATTACGCAAATAGCGGTCTGTGTTTGTGACAATGACAAAACGTGATTATATCAGCCTCACTGTATCACAATAGCTCTTCGCCCAACAAAGGAGCCACTTCAGCCTCGTCGATTAGGAGGAATGAAGTAGATCCGATTCAAGCAGGCAAACAAAAAGCAGGCAGAATCTCGGGGAAGATGACAGTTCAGGCGAGGGGATTGAGTTAAATTAACTCAAAATTCAATCCAACCTTTGGCTCATATATGTCAACTTTGGTTAACCTTTAATTTAACCATTCATTCTTTGTTCCAACATGCTGGAAATCCAATTCATATTTTTAATTTAAAAAAAAGGCATATTCAAAGTATTTTAGCGTAGAAACAGCCTTTATTGCATTGGCCTTGAGGGAACAATTAGCAGCAATTTGAGGTGGAAACTAGAAACATCCGTTTCAAATCTCTTTTTCCTGTCGCTACACTGAAACACGGACACCTGTAGAAAACCAAGGCCGCCAAAGAAACCTTCAGCCTCGTTCATGTCGAAACTCGCCAGACAAAAAAGAAAAAAAAAAAAAAAAGAAGAAGCAAACATCTCCGAGTCTCCGGCTCCGGGGTCGGCGGGGGGTGGCGAGGGATTAGAATCTCATCTGCCGACGAGCCGACAGATTAGCCGTCATCCTGCCGACGACGAGGACACGAGGACCAACTGTTCGCCGCTCCGTTCTCGCCACACAGGAGCCTGTTTCATTACCGCTCTCAACTGTTCCGAGACTAATTGTATAGTTGCAATAATTGTAATTAGAAATGCCCCCACACACACACACACACAAACACACACACTCACACTCCTCATCTCCTCTCTATCTTCTTTTTCGGCTAATGGATTAATGCAGTGTGGGGAATAGATGCCGATAACATATGGTGCAGCAAATGCGGGGCAATCATTGGGAAAAAAAAAAAAAAAAAAAAAAAAAAAGGCCGTGACTGCTGATGAGGACGCGGAGCTGATGGCGAAAGTTTCAAGGTGCCGTCGAGTCGGAAAGTTTTCCGGTTTCGTTCAAGGTTGCGGGAATCATGTTGGTTTGAGTCTCTGTCGTCCCGTCGGTGGAAGGAAGAAGAATCGAGCCTTGACGACTCTCGGCTCACTAAAACGTGACTCTGCAACTCGGCCATAACCCACTCAAATATTGGCTGCACACTCTGAGACCACCTTGTTTTTGTCGCCTTGCATGTGAAGGTCCCAATAAAGCTTCAGTCTTAGCAGGGTGCTGAAAACAGAGGGCTAAATCTGCCCTTTTCTTGCTTTTTTCTGCTTTAATTAAACCTGTGAGGCTGAGTCACTGTTTCTGGGTAAAACACAACGTGAATTCTGCATCAAAACAGCAACAAAGCCACTGAAAAATGGCATTTCAGGTAAATTCATGCATCTGAAAAAGGCTGATTTCTCAATCAGAGGAAGATTCGGCCTCTTCACTCATTGTGTCAAGCAACAGGGATCGGTGCACGAGAAACTCAGGCTCCTGACTCCTTCTACCTTCAACCAGCAGCATCATGAGGAGACCGAGAGCCAAACAGGAAGCAGAGAAGCAGGAAGTGAACCAGGAAAGCAATGGAGGCGCCAGAGAGCGTAAAAAAAACAAAAAAACACCTGCAGCTCTTTGTCTCCAGAGTGTCGTGTGTGTTTTTTTTTGTTTTTTTTTCATTTTCTACTCACATGCGTTGGTGACGGCGAAGCTGTTGGCCGTCTCTATGTTGTCCACGTGAGGGATGAGGTTAAAGGGGGCTTCCGTGGCGTTGGGGCTGGTGTTGTGGAGGAAGATTGCCAGCCGGAACGCCGTGTACTCCTGATCGGTATTCCTAATGAACAGCCCACCTGGTGGAGGGAGGAAGGGAGGGAGGCAGGGAGGGGGTAGGAAGTGAGTTATTGTGGGGCAGCAGGGAGTCAGGTGGTAGGTGTGGGGGGTGCAGGAAGCAGGGGTTGAGATGTGGGGAAGGGGAGGAGCAGATAGAGAGGGAGGGAACGAGGAAGAAGATCTTCATTAGCTTTCTCACAAAATACAGGGGAAAAAAAGGATCATTTGTCTTAGTACGCGCGCGCCCACACACACACACAGGAACATAAACACACGCACAAAGTCCAAAGAAGGCGCTTGTCGATAGCCACACTGCGCATTTTCATTGATGAGGCCGTGGAGAGACGGAGTGGAACGGAGGGGAGGTGCAGAGACAAGCGAGCCGACAGCGAGGCAGCCAGTCGGAGGGATAATGAGATGGAGCGAACATAAAAGAGCAGATCACAAAGTGTCAGCGGAATCAAGCGGGAGGCACGTTGAGAAGGGGACCAGGGTGTGTGTGTGTGTGTGATGGGAGAGATGTTCATTGTCAGATGGCCTTTAAAGAAAATCAGAGCTTCCCTGGAAATGACTCGTCTGTTAAGTGAATTAGAGGAGGGGAGGCGATAAGAAGGAAGTTGATTTTTTTTTTTCCCTGCTGATGCTTCGATCATCTCGCCATGACCCTGTTAGAAATTGTTGTGCTCTCTCACTCACTCACTCACTCACTCACACATCTCGCCTGTATTGCATCACTCCAGAAGAAGTTAAAACCTGGCCCTGAGGTGGACTGGTGTGTTTTTATTGGGTGGAGCTGAAATTAGAGGCGAAAGAAAAGGAGAGGGGTTGGGGGGTAATGGAGGGAGGAGGAAGGAGGAGGAGGAGGAGGAGTCTGGAGGGGCAGCGCAGATTGAACGGAGCAGCTGGACGTGTCACTCCAGCTCTTTTTCATTCATGCAATAACTTTGCGTTCCATTTCTTTCCTCTTTTTTCCCCCGTTTGTGAAATATTTTTTGCACTCATCAACTTTTTTTTTTTTTTTTTTGGGGGGGCAAATCTGACACACACACAACACACAGGCACGCGTGTAAATCCCGCGCCCTTGCACGAATGCAACGCGAGGCGGCTGCACATCGCTGCACTTGACGCGAGACACTTCGAGACAGTTTTAAGACGCGAACGAACCGTTGGAATTCTTTATTTCTTTTGCTCTCAAGTGAGCAAACCGACGTGAAACTCAGCCGCGTATACGTGCGTATTTACGCCGATGTTCATCAGTATGCACCGTCTCTCCCGCTTGAAGACTAAATGAATTAATGAGCGCCCACACACATGACATTAGAGAGGCGCTGCGCTCTTATCGAGACATGATGAATGCGCCTTTTTTTTCCCCAGCACTGGCTTGCGAGCAGGAAAATCAGCCGGCTGCGAAGCCACAGTTACACTCGGGTCTGTGTGCAATGCAGACAAATGCAAATGACTCCTCCAGTCGAGTGAAGAGCCCCAGTTGGTTCCTCACAGTGCTAAAGGGAGAGAAGCATTGGGGTCAAAGCTGGAGAGTCCTGGAGTTGCAGGAAAATCCAAACACGCACACTCATCTTGCATGTTGCTTTTCTTCATTTAATACTCGCATATGCATTCAGCACATGTGCACAACACGGGCTAATCCATGTGAGTGGCCGTGCGTGACAGGCGGAGCATATTTAGCCTGTTAAGTTTATTAGCAGCTGTTGGGAGCCGGAGTCCAGGAGCCGAATCTCATTATAGGACGGACCTCCCTGCTGGCCCCCACCGGGAGTGATGCAGTGCATTCATTATCACACACATGCCTAGAGGTGTGTGTGTGTGTGTGTGTGTGTGTGGGGGGATGGGGGTGCACAGACGTGTGGTCCCCGTGAACAGAGCAAAGCGGTGAACGATCAAGAGCTGGTCAACTTTTATCAGAGCTTTTTTCAGAGAAAGGTTGTCTCACACTGGGTGGAAGAGGGAGAGAGAGAGAGAAAGAGAGAGAGAGGGGGGGGGAGGTGGTGGTGGTGGTGGTGGTGGTGGGGGGGGTGTTACCGCAGTGTCTAACAGCATAAAAGGAGTCAGAGGGAGCAAAAGCTCAGCGGAGCGTCTTCCTCCAGACCAGAGCAGCCTTCAAAACCAGCGCATCAAAAGAGGCAAAAAAAAAAAAAAAAGAGAGAAGAAGCTTAAAGAGTTGCTGTGCGGCAGGCAAAAGATGCACCAGCCTCCACGTCACTGCAGCAATCACATGGATTAGGAGCAGCCAGAAGAGGGAAGTGAATTTTCTTTTCCGATCATTCTGTAGCACAAAACACTGTTTTTGTGCCTGATCTTTATTATGATTCCCAGAGAGTCCCGATTCAGCGCGGTGTGTCACATCTGAACGTCCGTGCGTAAAACCCAGTAACCCCCCCCCACACACACACACACACACACACAACCACCACCACCACCTCCACCATCAAAACTCACCTATCTGCACCGAGCTGGGGAAAGCCCCCGTCGCCAGTCCCCACAGGGCTGAACACACCCCGAGAAAGTGCCAAGAAAAAATAATCCACATGTTTATTGACATGGGTGCTCTCCCCAATCCCCCCCGCTGTCGTCAATCCCTTCAGAAACTGTTGGGAGGCATCGAGAAAAAGAGGAAGGCAAAGATGCGGGAGCGTGGAGAAGAAGGCGCCGGGAAGGAAAATAAAGAAAGGGGGAAAAGAAGAGGAAGAAGAGAAGAAGAAGAGAAGAAGAAAGATGAGTGCTCCAGCGGCTCCTAGTCCATGGTGGCTCCGCTCGCCGCTTCCCGCTGCAGTGTCCGCCCGCTCAGGAGAGAGCTGAGGCTCCGGCGCGCGCCACAAGACGGGGAGGGAGAAGAGTGGAGGTGGGTGAGGCGGGTGAGGAGGAGGTGGTGGTGGGTGCGGAGGCTGGGTGGGGGCGCGAGACTGATTGGCGAGCTGGGAGAAACGGGCTGCATGGAGCAACTGGACATGCGCGCCTCGCCCCCCTCCGCTCCCCTGCCCTCCCCTCCTCTCTCTCTCTCTCTCTCTCTCACACACACACACACACACACACACACACACACACACACACACACACACACTTTCTTCGCAGCCCGTGTGTCGTCTGACAGATCCGCGCGCGCCTGTCCCTCTGCATGCGCACAAACTCGGGAGCTGATGTCGCGTGTGCGTCGATGACGGACAGCGCTGAACTCGACTCGCTTCCCGTTTGCACCCAGCACAAAGAAGAAAGGTGCAAAGTTAAAGGGAAGAAGGGAGATCTCTGGGCGCCTTTGAGTGTTTTCTTGTGTTGAGGTGAATGTTCTTCCTTGGTTCTGTCTCGGCTGCCCAAAATCCATCCGGACGCAACGGTTCAAAGCGGCTTTCGGTGTGTATTCCCCCCTGCAGCAGCAGCAGCAGCAGCAGCAGCAGCAGCGTGCCGGCCAGGTGACAGGGGAGGGGGGGAGGCAACGCGGGACGGTGGCGTCTCCCGGGAGGGGGAGTGGGGGTGGTGGTGATGCGGGGTGATGGAGGGATGTTAGACGCGAAAATCGCACGAGCGCAAACATCTGGACGAGACACGGTGGCAGGAAGGGAGGAGGGCGAGCAGCGCTTCTCTCACAGCTGAAAGTCGGTATTCACGAACATGATCAACGACCCCCCCCCCCCCCACGGATTCAATGTGACTCCGTGAAGAATCAGATGTTTACAAAGACACAACATGGACTTTTAGATGTATTTCAAAAAAAAAAAAAAAGAATCACACTAGTGCAGTCTCACATGATGAATTATTCATAAAATGTTGCCGCGTTCCGTAAAACTGTGGATTTAGCCCTCTGTTTACGAGTTCCTGCAAAAAAAAAATGTTGGAAAATGTTGCATCATGGGAAACATCCTTGTTGAACCAGAGCCAGAGACAGTGTTTGGTCTGTTTACTATTAACCAACCAGCAACCTCCCTTACTGCCGGACTCTGTCCATGGTGCTGAAGTCTGACTGCACGTGGAGCAGACAGCAGGTTGGGAGGAAAACAAACCAGCTGCTCTCTTTTCTCTCTCTCTCCCTCTCTCTCTCTTTTTCTTTCCTTCTTTCTTTCTTCCTTCTATCTTTCGCTCTCTCTCTTTGAGCATCATGCCCCATGATTTCCTGCACACACACAGTCTGCAGGTGAAGCAAGCATCACAATGGGAAGCGGCACAAATTATTTCAATCTGGATGAGTGTGGGCAACATCACCGCTGTGCTGCCAATCATCACTGTTCTGACATCCTGGACGAGAATCCTGTTGTACAAAACTGGTCAGTAGCTACAACAAAGTCCCTGATCGTTGTGTTGAATTAGCAAGAATTCAATCATTTGCCATTTTTATTTTCAGCTCAGCTGAAACATCAACGTCATCACGTTCACTGCAGCTCCAGCTGACATGACTGAGTCCACGCTGAGTCAACTTTTGTCACATTACAGTCGCCGTGCGCTCCATCCTTTTTCCTCAGCCACGAGCACTTGTCCCGTAAGCCCTCAGCTGTTGAGTTTCAAAAAGGAAATGAAAAAATCCCCTGAAGCGATCAGGCGGCCGCCACTGTAAATGCACTGTACAGGCGCGTGAAAAGGTGCCGAGGCTCGTGGCGCGGCGGCCAGCTTTCAATTTTCTCCGCTCCCTCCTTGTGAATAGGCCTAATGCATTTCCAGAGGTCCTTTGCATTGTCGCACGCACACTCACACAAAGACGCTAGTGGAGGCCTCCTCGTGGGAATATTCTCCTCGGTTGCTGTTGAAAAGGCGACTTTAAAAAGGGACGAGTCTCCCTGAACTCTCCGCGACACCACTGGCGTTGACCTCTCGCAGCACAGACATTTAATCACAATATGTACTAATTACTGGGATGCATCCAGCTTTTAGTTATGATTGGGAATCCATACTGGGAGAGAGGGATGTGCCCCCAGTGCTGGCCAGTGGACAGAAGCTATTCTTTGTGCATTAAAGGCCCCCAGATCGTGTCAAATTGACTTTATGAACCGCTTTCTAACGGTGAGTTTTGTCTTCTTGCTGTCAGTGAAATGGTGAAAGTCTGTCCTTGATGTCCTTTGGTTGCTCCACTTGTTAGAAAGTGAGATAACCAGATTGCACAAAACGGTTCCAATACCTGTGCTAGGTCACAGACCACGCCCCCAGCCCAGTCTTGACTCCGCCCTCTTCCAAGCGCGTGGAAGGTCAAACGAAAGCAGTTCTGAGACAAAACTTTTGGGAAGGACTTTAAAAAAATGGATTTTAAATGAAACAAAAACGCTCTGCTCTTTCGGGCCAGCAGGGTTGCAGAATATTTTCTTTCCTCTGCTGATTGTTTCAAGGAAGAGATCAGGACACTGTTACCTTTAATCACTCTTGAAAAGAGAGAACCCGTGACACGTTTGTAAAACACTGCTGCGTTTCAAGGAGAAAAGGGAAGAAAAAAAAGCAGAGGATTAATAATTCGTCGGCGCAGCTCAAAGGAAGGAGGTCGAGATTGCAAATCCCGTCCTTGATCTTTTTAATGGCTCCGCTTGTTTTAGCTTCAGAGGTATTTAAGTCACGATCTGTGTGAAAACAGAGACTGATGAACTCAAACCCAGCGTGGTACCAAATGATCCAATGGCAATCTTGCAGAAATAATAATAATAATAATGTGTGCAGACATCGAATGAAGTGTCTCTTGCACATTTATCTAATGAGAAATGAATGAAGACAGAAACAGGGAAGTATTAGGAACTTAAACATTTAAAAAAAGGCAAATATTTTGGGTGTGAGAATGATATTTCTTTCAGAACAGTGACCCTCTTCTCAATAATGGCCCACTTCTGAAATGAAAAACAAAACAAAACAGACTTTTGGAGCATGTTGTGGAGTTGTTTTGAAACAGCACTCTGTGTTGCCTCCAAAGCTGTATCACATAACCCTGGGACACATCCATAATTTAACGCGTAATAAAATCGCAGTGATAAACTGGTTTTTATCTAGCAGCCCTTCTGGCTGAAAACGAGGCTTTTGTCGCGTTCAGGGTCACGCTGAACTGGATCCGCACTGACGTTGGAGGAACACTTTCTTACTAGTGAAAAACAAGCACTGTAGAAACAGGAAGCGACGGCGGCGGCTCCCACCTGTCCGCTCTGATGCAGCCGATTCTGCGGCGTCTCGCACGACATCCAATTGAAACATCAGTATTCAATACATCAAAATCCATTCATCCATAGATCCTTTGCCCGGCGGGCAAAACTGGATTGACCAAAGTCAATTACTCCATTCACAGTCAATACACCGCCCCCGCAATAAAGACCCTTCAACACAGATAGATGCCTTCAGGCAACCTTGTGATTGATGTTCTGATGTTGAACTGAAAAACACGCCTGGTAAAAAAAAAAAAAAAAAAAAATGACACAGTGACGTTGACGTATCTATCTCGACCGCCCTGAGGAGGCTTAGCGTGTCCCGCCTCCTGCCTCCCTTTAGCACTTTAACAGGGCGGTTGTTGACTGATTTAACAACATTGGTCAGAAAATAAATTGTAAAAGGAAAAAAAAAATCACAGCTAATACAATAGCTGCATTACGCACATGAGCCGTCATTCTCGTAAAATCTCATTTGTTAATGTTTGTTTGCTGTGAAGAATGGTTGTTATATTTTTCTCTTTGATTACTTGAATGATCTTGATTACTTGAATTACTCCATCCAAACATAACATGCCATTTTCGCTTGAAGTGAGCTGGTCACGTGATCCCGTACATTACGTCCTGTGACATGTAAATGTGAAAAAAGTGTTTCCATGACACTTTGGCGATACACCTCTATATGAAATGTAACCCCAGTCAGCGAACAAATGTAACACACAGAGCAAATTCCGCCGTATGAACATGTGACCAATGAATTGTTTCCTTTTTTTAATCAAGGTCCCAGACTAAATTCCCAATCCATCCTTCCATCCATCCCACCCTCTCTTCCTCCCTGTGTCAAAGGTGCTGCGGCCGCCGCCCCTCCCGTCTGACGGCTTGCCAGAACCGCCACTTCCATCAGCCATCCATCCTCCCTCCCCCTCCTTCCTGCGGCCATGTGATGACTCATCAATCTAAACGTCCTTGTCCTCCCTCCCTCACTCCCTCCCTCCCTCCCTCCCACCCGCTCCACACACCTACTCTTCCACAGCTCCTTATCCTCCACCCCAGGCTCGTGCCCTATGACTCATCCCGCCTTGACGCTGCTCCGCCAACTTTCCATCCCTCCATCGGCTCTGCTCCGCTACTTTCAGCCCCGTCATGGTCGTCGTGGTCGTCAGGGTATCGCTGTCCACCAGCCACCCCTGTTACCCCCCCTCACGCCACCCCCACCTTCATCCCGCCACCTCTCCTCTTCCCCCGGGTGGGTTTCTATGCCGAAGCTCTCACAGTGCAAAGCCCGACTTCCTTTCCATCTATTTATTTAACTACTCATCTATCTATTTTTCTCGCCTCTCTTTATTTCTGCTGGAGATTCTTTCTGCTTGCCTTCTCTTCTCACTCGATTCCCGCTCCTTCTCACTCGGCCCCGGCGGCCGGCCCTGCCTCGTGTCTTTATTGGAAACGCACAAAAGGAACATTAGCGGATACAAATCAATTAATGGCGTTACAGTGTGAGGTTGCAGCCGCGTACCGGTCACATTACCCCCGGTGAGGCGACGATCGATGCCAGTCGATGGCTGCCGGTGAACAGTGCGTTTATAACAGCAGTTGCTCAGCCGCCGTGACTGCGGCTGAATTCTTCATTAGGAAACTTCTATCATCAGGTGCTTTTTCACCAAAATGTTCCTCATGGCTCCAGCGACGACATGTGCACAGGATTAATACATTTTTTATATAAGGAAGCCACATTGAAGCTTAAGAAGGTTGTGGGTTCGATTCCGGGCCTGGGACCTTTCTGTGTGGAGTTTGCATGTTCTCCCTTTGTCTGCGTGAGTTCTCTCCGGGTTCTCCTGCTTTCAGGTGTTCAGGTCAATTGAACACACTAAATTGTCCATAGGTGTGCATGTGAGTGTGAATGGTTGTTTGTCTCTGTGTGGCCCTGCGATGAACTGGCGACTCGTCCAGGGTGTCACCCTGCCTTCACCCTATGACAGCTGGGATAGACTCCAGCAGACCCCCGTGACCCTGAGCTCGGGAAGAAGCGGGGATGGAAGATGAATGAATGAATGAACATTGAAGCTTCACTGTCTCAGGTGTCACTGAAGTTCTGGGGCTTTTAAAGGATCACACTCTGCAAGTAAATCATTTAATACATCTACAGTAGTCATTAGGGAAGTTTCTACGGTGGAAGTTTTTCAAGATTCTGAAAGGTTTTCCGTTGATGGCACCAAAGTTCCTTCTGTGGTAAAGTTCCTATTGAGAACCTTTATTATTTCCTGTGTTCTCTCTGTTGAATTATGGTCTAAAAATTTTATCTTTGGAAAAACCAACACCTGTCAAAGTGTTTAACTTTACATAATGTAAAAAATAAATAAATAAATAATTCCAAACTCAAACAAACACATCCTCGGAAAAATGGTAATAATGTGTCACAGTAACTCTTTCTAGCTCTGTATGTGTGTATTTTTGTGGTTGTGAGTGTGTGTGTGTGTGTCTCACAGCGGTGCGAAACTGAAGTGGGAGCCCACGCGTCCCTCTAATTTCACAGGCTTTTTTTCCCACAAGGCTTTGAAGGTCTCTGCAGAACAGGCTGCGCCCTCGCCGCAGCCTCTCCTGCACTCCAGTCGAGTCTGAACCTTCTGCGACGGCCAAAGCGTGACTTGTAAATAAAACGGCGTCACACTTTGCCTGGGTGACAGAGTGGCAGCACGATGCACCGACGTGACTCGCTGCCAGAATCCACATTGGGCTGAATTACAGACGGACGGAGAGGGAAAAAATGTTGTATGTGATTGTGCTGCTGCGCTCATCGCTGGCCAGGAGGCAGTCAGAGAGACGCTTTTTAAAGACCGCTGTCGACGCTGCACAGATGCTAGAAGGTGAAAAGTACCTGATTTACTCCAAAGCTCGCAAAACTTGGATTGTAGCCTCACACACACAGATAAAAAAAGTAAAGGGAACAAAATCACAAATGTTGGACGGCAACAGAGTCCCACTGGTATTTTGATTCTGACAGAATGAACAGACTGAGTTTGTTTGGTTGCAAATCAGTCGTGAAGCCAGGAAACTTTTTTCTGTGTAAACTAACCTCCGCCACCGTGAGCCAAACATTGCACTGTTTCTCTTCCACATTCATTTGACTTTTCAAGTCAAGAACAAACATCATCAAACAAAGGTTATCACATCGTTAGGTTATCGTCTTGTTTAAAACATTTCTGGAAATTCACTTCATTCTGCACCAACTGTTCTCACAGGGGAAAAAATGTTGGGATTATTTGGAGGTATTTCTCAACTTTACTTATTTCAGAAAGAAAAACTGGTGGTCGTGAGACAAAACTGTAGCAGATATTTTAAATAAGGCTTTAAAATGTGTTGTGTTAACTGAGGAAGAATCAGTGGGCGTGTAGGGTGCTCATGGGTGGAACGTGTGAACAAATGTTGGGTGCAAGCAAACCAAACAAGGTGCTGACGTGGAGTGCAGGGAGAGTCCTGCACCAGTGGGAGAGAGAGAGAGAGAGAGAGAGAGAGAGAGAGAGAGAGAGAGAGGCTGCAGGTGCTTCAGTAACCACAGCAGACCAGGCCCAGGTGTGCTGAGTTACTGAGGTGGGAGGCTGCACACCATCACAAGTTGACAGGCCCACCAGAACTTCCCTGAAGACACTCCAGGGCTGTGTCACAGTGAAGAACTGGCAGGCATTGTGGGAGTTGTAGTCTCCCAAGGGGCCACATTTGGCCCGCAGGCCTCGGGTTTGACACACGCCGTTTGACTCAGAACAATCAATATAACTACTGCCGCCGCCGCCGCAGCTGCTTTTAGGTTGAATGAACAAAAGTGCATCTTATCACGTTTCATATCTTTCCAGATGAACCGAGGGGACTGCTGGTCCGATTTCGGAGCCCTTGTGTTCTGCCTCGTGAGCGAAATCAATACAAATGAACCAGGCGACCCACTTCCTGCCTTTCTTTAGCTGCTGACAAAAGGGAGAAAGAAATAATAATTCTGAGTGGGGACAGAGCCGCTCTCATTGCCACCAAAATACCTTTTTTTTCCTTTTTCTTTTTTTTGTTGAGCATTTGTGCGATTTAATCATCTCCCACTCCCAGAATCCTCCTCCTGTTGCTTTGCAGTGACCCTCCGTACTTTGGCACGTTTGAATGCATCCAGAATGTGAGCATTTTCAAAAACGTTTTGCGCGAGCGACTCCGGCGCTGAGTCTCGGTGCGAGTCGTCGCAGCCTCGTGCTCACCAACTCTGGCTATTTTGACGCGTCCTTGCGGGGAAGCCGCGGAGCTGCAGGTCGGGGCTCCTTGCCAGAACCATTAAACGCCTTTTCCCCCCCGGGGACTGTCAAGGAGTGATTAGCCCCTTGTGTGCGGCGGTCCTTGCGTCTTCACACACACACACACACACACACACACACACACACACACACACACACACACACACACACACACACACACACACACACACACCTTGTCTGAGCACTCTTGCTGGGTTGCAGCGAGCGCTCAGGCTGTTTGACAGATCACAGGCTGCACCGTCCCCACAGGCTGGCAGATGGCTTTAAACAGCCTGGGTAATATGGACAGAGGACACACACACACACACACACACACACACACACACACACACACACACACACACACACACACACACACACACACACACACGCTCTGATGCTAATGCATGCTTACATCATCAAGCAAGTATGAATGAAATCTAGTGCATCATTTCTGCACACATGAAACATTCAGACGGACGGCCGAGTCTCTCTCTCTCTCTCTCTCTCTCTCTCGCTCTCTCTCTCTCAGTATTGTGCGCTCGCTTTAATGTGCTTTCAGCAGATGAATGCAAAGGCAGAAAAGAGAAAGAAAAACACTCGGCGTCTCTCGCTGGGTTCTGTGCCAGCTCCTCTCTGCTACTCCCCGATTCTGCCACGGGGGCCAACACAATAACATCTGGGAGTTCACACTGTGTGTGTGTGTATGTACACTGTGTGTGTGTGTGTGTGTGTGTGCATGCGCTAAGAGAGAGCAGTTCCTTTTCCAAAAAAAAAAAAGAAAAAAAAGGAAAGAAAAAGTGGCCCCATTTGTGCATGTGTTAGGGAGCGCCGGCTCCTCTGCAGGCCTGCCAGGCTAAACGTCCAACATCTGTGGCTTCAGATGTTTTCTAATGATATGCTAATGCAGCTGGAGGGAGACGAGCGCCGAGGCAAATGCTGCGGTCACAAACCTCGGCCTCTTCTCTCGACTCGCCCAGATCCATCCTGCTCCACAACTGAGCCAGTTGAACAGCAGACAACCTGGGGCGCCGCTCAGACGCACAGGACCAGTCAGGAGTTTGGACACACCTGTTTCTTCTTTATCTTTACTACTTTCTACACTGCAGATACACATTCAAGACATCAAATATATGACCAAGATATGTTAAATAAAAAACTTTATATACCTAAATATGTTATGTTATTTATATTTTATATGAAGGGTGACTATTCTAGATCATCTAAAATATAAAACTTGTTTGAGTATTTCACACGTTTTTATTTAGTACAAATTCCAGATGTGTTTATTCATAGTTTTGATGCCTTGAGTGACAATCTGCAATGTAAATAGTCATGAAAATGAAAGAAAAACCATTAAATAAGAACTATGTGTCCAAACATTTGACCTGTAGTGTACGCCCAACGTTTTTCAGTGCAACACAAAGAGGATTGTTACGTTTGGGCTGTTTGCTCCCACGGCGGTGGAGTTACAGTTAGTGATGTAAATGTTTTAACACTGGCTGTTGTCGCAGAGTGACGCTGGTGTAAACTTTGGCGTAAACTTTTAAGAGTTTACTCTAAATTAAAAATGACGCCATAGCCCTATTAAGTGATTTTTGTGGTTGCGTAAAGTGTTGTGAAGAAGCGGCGGCGAATGAATCCTGCGGATGAAAGCTGGAGGGAGCACTTGAGGAATCACTGTCGGATCACCGGCCAACTTGTAATTATTCTTGCAGCCAAGTTTCCCCCTGGCTGCTTGTGGAGACATCTGGGAAGATACAAACGGTGGAAACAACTCTGGTTAACAAAAAAATAAATAAAAAAAATAAACTCCTCATACCAGTGTACCATGTTTTTTATTTATTTTTTTTTTGCCAAAACTCTCCAGAGGGTAAAACCACCTTCACCCCAAGACAGCTGGAACCAGGATAACATACATTTATGTTATTGATCTCTTCAGGCTGCTACCTGATTGGATACTGACTTTTGAAAACGCAACTTAGAAACAACGTCGCCTTTTCTGGAGTTTGTGCAACACCAAGCACCTGAACACTCCCCGGCATCACACCACATGACTGTAAACAAGCTATTTATGAACAGTCTGTCAAAAGGCCCCTTTCTCAGCCCAACAGGGACATTACTGTGGGATTAAGACCAGGAGCTCAGCCTGGACCTCCATTGGATTTGTGGTTTCTGCTGCAAACTCCACAGCCTTGAAGGGAAAACAGTGGCGTGGAGGAGCAGAGCGGCGGCGGCTGAATCCCAGTAACTAACAGGCAGAACCTCACTGCCCCTCCCCACCACCACCACCACCACAACACTGCTGCACGCTGATAAACCTCATTTGAAGGGAAATTATGACCAGTGGGCAAGACATCTGGCAACCCAAAGAAAAAGAGCAGGAGTCGAGGCCGCACAAGTGATAACGACACCTAAAGGGCCAAGGTGTGTGTCTGTGTTTCTGAGGGGTGTTAAGCCGCGTTAAGCAAATGGCAGTTTCAATTTGCCCGCCGCAGCCCATCAATTGTTTGGCAAATTGGCAAAAGATAAACTTCCACTCCAAACTTTATTCGTATTCTCCTCGCTAATATTATATTATATTATATATAATAATCCGTCACGCTGATGTGTAGCCTCAATACCTGCAGGACTGATTATATTTATTCTCTGTTGAGAATAAAGAGAGATTTCTGCTGTTAATGCGTTGCCAAATGTGGGTCAGTATGGACAAAACAGGAAAAGACAACAAAGTATGATGGAAATTACGTTTTCTCCTGTCGGTGGGTTTTGAGCACGAAGCTAAATCATGGCATTTCAGCAGGAGGCTGCTAACAGAAGGCTAAATATGCAGCGATTGTGCAAACTGACACCGCTTGGGTTCCACAATTAAAAATAAACATCTGAATGAAAATGGGCACAAAATGGACGCTTTCACAATCATTCGTCCCAATTCAAACATCCTCCATCTACAAACACCACAAAACGCAATATGATGCAGTATTGACAAATGCAGACGCCTAAATAATTTACAAATCAGAATTATTTTTTTATGCATTTGCTTACGGCAGCGGTTCCATCTGTCAGGATCAGCTGCTCTTCTCCTCTAAAGTAAAAAGCCCAACGACGACGCACCGCGTACCAGCCCGTGGCGCGTTTGAGTTGGTGAGCATGCGCCCGTGCACTGGAGAGCAGGTGCTCATGAATATTTCATGAGAAGGGGAGCGTTCCAAAGACGCGGCCGCCGTCCTAAACGCGAGCCGCGAGGCGGGACGCTCCTTCCTGCGAGGCGCCGCCGCCTCGCTTAATGAGACCAGTGGAAGCGCGTGCGTGAGAAGGTGTTTGGGAAAAAGACAAACGGGAGGCGGGCCGACCGAGGAAGCTGAGCTGCCACTTCCTGCCTCTCGCGCTCTCGAAGGCAGCGGGAAAACGTTTAGCCGAACACGGCGGCGATCAGCCGGCTCGCTGGCGGGAAACAGAGAGAACACGCGGCCTTTCTTTCAACGTGAATAATGGAAGACTTGTTTGTTGTCACTGTAAACTGCTGGAAAAACACTCGCGCAGCGTGCACACAATGGCCACGTTCTTGCATGGCGGTACATTATGCATAGCACCCTTGTCACAATGTAAACCGCATTACCCCCATTTCAAATTATATGAGATGTTTGCATCAGCGTGGAAACCTTAATTTCAAAAGGAGGCAATAAAGTGTATACAATTTTTATTTTAAAGGCATCAATAGCCAAAATGCTATTTTTTTGGACTCCAACACTTATGAAGGCTTCAAAACTCTATTTTGAACAGATATGCATGTGTGAGTGTGTTTGAGGTCATGGTGAACATCGTCATCATCGGCACATTCTCTCAGCCAGGGGCACTTCAAAGGAGGTGGTGAGAGCTGCCCACTGGTGATTGGGTCAGTCGGGAGGGATTTTAAAACCAAGTGGCATGTTGATCTGTCCACGGCAGTTTACAGACGTGACGTACGAGGTCACGTGACAAAATATTTTTTACAAGTAGTCAAAGTGAAAAATATAACAACCATTCTTGACAGCAAACGTAAACAAAAGTAATTCTTGTCAAATCTCGTGGGACGAGATTACTTATGCGCTTCACCATTCAATGGAAACACCTGCAAATTGCAATTGTACTTTGTTGAAATTTTAGAAATATCGCTATTATTTTGCCAAAAACTGTAATGGAAATGCAGCTGTTGAATGTGTAAAACGACTGAGGGACCAAAAAAAGCCCCAGGCTGGCAAGACAAGAATCTATTTTAATTGAATAATACGTCATTTTAAAAAAAGAAAAAAAAAATACTGTGGTAAGGATGTAAACTGTGCGTGTTATTTGGCCGTTAACAGCTCCCAGCGCTGCTTCCACCAACAAACACCTCGGCTGACACCAACTACAGACCGTGTTTAATTAGCTATTTCCCGAGCTAGCGGCGAGCTAAATGCCAGCCATCCGTCAGCAGCGGCTCTCCCTCTCCCTCTATTTCACTCTCTCGTCCTCCCTCTATCTCTAACCCCCCCATCCCTCCAGCCTTTTACTTTAATGTCCGGGGGTCTTTCTCTCGGCCCCGCCGGCGTTTCCCCACTTCTGCCCTCCTCCCATTAAACGATCCCGACGCTCACATCACTCTCCTTCACTCTGTCCCATCACACCCACTGTGAGTGTTTACACTCGCCCCTGACTCACCCCTCCTCTCTCACCCTTCCTCCCCCTTCTCACCCCCTCATTAGTCCTGCCCTCCGTCTCCGCCGCTGACTGAGTGCCGGCGGTGGGAGGAGCTGCTGACCTTTCGCGACCTTTTGTCTGCGGCGCCGCGAGATCGCTCCCCGTCGCTGCGCACACATTTAGAGGCATGAATAAATGATAAAGCGCTCATTAGAAGTTTTTATTTATTTATTTATTTTTAAGTAAAACAGCTGTTGTAGGTGATAAATACAAACACGCTGTGGAAATATTAGTAAAAAATAAGTTCTGGAATATCTGGAATTCTGAGCCCAAAAGCTTGTCGAGGTTTGATATTGATTTTGAATTATATTGATTTAATTTTTGTTTGACCTTGAAACAGAAACACTGAATTTTAGATTTGTACCATGTTTAAAATTACATTTATTTCCCCTCATAAGTCCAGTTGCGCACAACTCAACTTTCAACAACAACAACGACGACCCGGAGAGCTACAGACATTGTAAAGTAAATGCTTTTAAAGCCCTTTTTTCCTGATCAACAAGCAGCAACATTTAGCTCACTGATCTGTGAGTGTCACCTTATTTATCAGCTGTTAACGAGGTGCAGTTGTTGCATTACCTGCAGCTGTTTCAAATTGTTTCAGTCCAGGGACGAAGAAGATGCAACAGTGAACTTCCAGGAGGACTTGGCTTGAGAAAAACAGACTGGCTGACTGACCGGCTGGCTGGCTGGCTGGTCAAACTGTGCAGCAAGCTGCACTTTGACGGGTCAACAGCAGGCTAAAGGACTGAAGGTCGAAAGGTTGGAGTTCTTCTCAAACAACATGGCAGAGAGACAACCCAGCAGGTGCTGAAGATCAGCCATCAGAGGGAAGATAGTGCTGTGCTGCTGTAGTGAGGAGCTCATGAAAGCCAGGTGAGCTTGATGGCTGAGCCGGAGCAGGTGTGGAGAATGAGGTCACAGTGCAGTGGGCGGGGCCAAGGAGAAGGGCGGGCAGTCAGGCAGGAAGAAGAAACTGGAAAAAACAGGAAGACAGGAAGCAGTTTTCCTCAAACTGCAGGTTAAAAGTGTGTGTGTGTGTGTGTGTGTGTGTGTGTGTGTGTGTGTGTGTGTGTGTGTGTCGGGGGTTGTTCTACTACCACTGAATAACTAAACCAACCCATAGAGGGAGCGAGCGAGGGACGGGAGAATGCAGCGAAAGAGATCATATTTTTATCCATTTTTTCCCACTCAGAGCCTCGTTGCCGGTGGCTTTTTATTCTCTCCTCTCGTTTAATTAAGAAAGTAATCCCTCCCTCCCCTGAGCTCCTTCTCTCCGAGGCTCGCTCCTTGTGGCGGAAGCGGCGTTTAATAAATGATCGTGACGATAATGTGGGGCGACGGCGAGCGGTGTGTGGGTGTGCAGACGTGTGGCCGTTGACGCCGTGCACGCTGACACACACACACACACACATACATCCACACACACACACACACACAGCACGGCGGTGTCGCTGCAATAACATTGCCGTCTCACTGGCCACCAGGATGAGATTTTGAAATTTGCAGCAACGATCAACACTGCAGCTTCATCAGTTTTGCCCTTCAAGTAAAAATGTTTCACCTTTTTCAGTCATTGTCTTTCACTACAAAATAATCAGAAAAAATAGTGAAGCGACAACATGCTGAGTGCGTGTCTATTTAATGATAGGCCTTTTTTTTTTCTTCAAATGTAATCCGACTTCACTGAAAAAAAATTGCCATTGCCTTCAAATCATTAAAGTCCTGCTGTGTCACGACAGTGAAGGCGACATTTTAGTGGCATTTTTACTTCCTAGCCGTTAAAAAGGTGAAACATACCATTTTAAAATAATAACTGTAGATTGTTTCTGTCATTTTTTTCATAGTTGAAACCCGCATTAAGACCACAGGGCAGTGACATGAGGTCAAATTCACCAGCTCGCGGATCACAAGGGGAGCTTCATCCTGGACGGATGTGATTGGTCCACTTGAACGTGGCAGTGAGACCGTTTGTCTTTTACCTCATTCACTAAACAAACACTCGGTGGCTTGTTTACCCAGCAGACGGGTGCGATAAATCCAAAAAGGATTTGGGAAACGTTCCGTCTGGTGAGCCAAGTTAATCATTTTAGCGAAGGGATTTGGAATGCAGCCTGGAAGTCTCTCACTTTCCTTACAGGGGCAATAAAGTTCATAATACATTACACGTAAGTGCATCAGTAGAAAAAAAAAAAAGGAAGAAAAGATGACAGCCTTTGCGGTAGAACTGATGGGCTTCATCCTGAACGAACTGAAAGTCAACCGTGTGGACTCCTGTGTGTTCACCTGCACACCGAAGCGTCGGGCCAATCACAGCTGTCGGCCCCACTGAGTGCCAACTGATGGAAGCCGTCATGCTTGGTGCTAGTTGGATTCATATAAAAAAAATAAAAAAGAATCTCCCTAGTGAATGATTGGGAAATGGTTTCAGATGGGAAACCCTGCACTTGAAATGTTGCAGGGCAGCGTGTTAGCTCGCGGCGGGGCTCATGCCTTAAGTAGCTGGCAGCTACTTTGAATCAGTGTTAAAGTGTGTTCGCCCCGCGGGAGCTTTAGTCTAAGATTAGCATCTGTGTGTAAAATAAACACACAAGCTTCAGCGAAGTGCGCCTGTGCGTGACGGCGGCGCGGAGGCGTCGGAGTGAATGGGCGGCTGATGCTCGATGGCATTTTTCGAGCGCTCGACGGCGCACATGAGCGCAGATGAAAGGGGGAGGAGGGGCAATGAGCAGAGTTAAATGGAGGAGCGGCAGTGGGGTGGGGGTGGGGGTAAAGACGGGATGGGGGAGCAATGCGGGAGAGGGATGGAGCGCAGGAGAGGGAAAGTGGGAATACTGGAGGACGAGATGAAAGGGGGGGAGGGCGGAGCGTGAGGAGGAGGTGGAGACAAAAGTGGAGAACAGGACGGAATAATGGGAACATAAAAAACTGGAGAGTGGGGTTCAGGGAGAGATAATGGGGAGGGAAGTGGAACATGGGGAGGGGTGGGAGAACGGGAAAGAGCGGTGAGGGAAGAAGAGAGAGTCGGAGGGAGAAGGAGGGATGGAGACGGTGACAGTGGATGGAGGACCAGCTGCTGAAGAACAGAGACGAGATCAGATTCTCATCCACCCATCCATCTGACAATCCATCCATCCATTCACCCATCCATCTGTCCATCATCCATCCATCCATCCATCTGTCCATCGTCCATCCATCCATCTGACAATCCATCCATCCATCCATTCACCTCCATCTGTCCATCATCCATCCATTCACCTCCATCTGTCCATCATCCATCGTCCATCCATCCATCTGTCCATCATCCATCCATCCATCCATCCATTCACCCATCCATCTGTCCATCATCCATCCATCCATCCATCTGACAATCCATCCATCCATTCACCCATCCATCTGTCCATCATCCATCCATTCACCCATCCATCAGTCCATCATCCATCCATCCATTCACCCATCCATCTGTCCATCATCCATCCATCCATCCATCTGTCCATCATCCATCCATTCACCCATCCATCAGTCCATCATCCATCCATCCATTCACCCATCCATCTGTCCATCATCCATCCATCCATCCATCCATCTGACAATCCATCCATCCATTCATTCACCCATCTATCTGTCCATCATCCATCCATTCACCCATCCATCTGTCCATCATCCATCCATCCATCCATCCATCCACCCATCCATCTGTCCATCATCCATCCATCCATCCATTCACCCATCCATCTGACAATCCATCCATCCATCCATCCATCCATCCATCCAACTGTATAAATATCTGTTGTTGTATATTATCATGTATATCCACCAATCCATCGTCCATCCTTCCATCCAGGCTGTAAACAGAGGGCTAACTTATGCTATTTTGTATATATCTGTAGAGGTTTTTTGCATCATAGAATATGATTCTCTGGGTAGAAAACCATAAACCAGGATGACAGATGAAGGCCTGGAATCCAACATGTATTCGCTGTCATTCCTCAACACACATTTCAGGAAATGCACTGTGGTCCTCTGATTTCCATGGCTGGATGTTCATCTCCTCTTCACATTCCTCTCTGCATTTAATTGTATCTTCCACCCTCTGTTTTTCTCTTTTTTTCCCTCCCTGCCCTCTCACCCCGACACATATTCCCTCCAATTAGTCTAATTCCTGGAGCCATGTCATGGCCACAATGCGCCGCATATCAAACTGCGCCGCCGCACACGAGAGACGAGGCGGCCGCACGGTAAGTGGAGCGCGGCGTCGGCCATGATGCTATCGCTCTGCAGAGCAGATTTGGAGTGCAGTCATGTGAGCGCGTGGGCATCAACAGATGAACAAATACGGACAGATGTAACAAAGTGCATATATGTTGCTTTCATGCTGCTGTGGTCGCATGGCTTCAAATTTAGAATGCGTCTGTCTGGCGTTCCCAGCTGAGGCACCATGGCAGAGAGAGAGAAAGAGAGAGAGAGAGGGAGAGAGAGAGAGAGAGAGAGAGAGAGAGAGAGAGAGAGAGAGAGAGATGGCAGCCAGTTCAATTAAATGGAATTATCATTGGGGGAAATACTGAGACTTGGGGAGAAAAGCAACATGGGGGGGTGCCTCTTTGGAGAAGCTCAGCTGTCTTCAAACTATTGCATTTTAACCCAACTTGCCCAGATGTTTCTGTTGGAACGGGTCACAGTTCAGGATTATGAGTTCATACACAACCTTTTATAGGACTCTGTTTGATTTATCGGACCATCATTCTGTCTGAAGCCGCCCAGCCACATCTTTAAGTCACTGAGCGGCAGGTCAAGGCTTCTTCCTGGTCCAGGTGGTGACGACAGACCTGCGGTAGAAATTTCGCTCCCTTGCTGAGTTCTCCGAGTTAAATCCAGAGTGGAGATGATGCACATTTTTTTTTTTTTTTTTTCCCGAGTGCACGCACAGCTGTGGACTGGGGCTATTTCCAAACGAGCCTCCCACCCCCCCTTTTTTTTGAGAGTGCGGCTCTCTGGATTCATCATTGGCAAGAAAAAAGATAAACAGAGGGAAAATGAAATGAAAGATTTACTGATTTCTCAAAAAAGAGGGAAAGAGTCATCTTCCTGGAGGGGAACAACCGCCACCGCCGCCGCTGCCAAAATCTCGAGCGCTCATCTGCGGCTGGCTGTTGGATAAGACTGAGTGGAGAAACACACCGCTGGCTCATATTTCAACGGCAGTAAATCCAGCGAGGAGGACGAGGAAGACGAGAAGGCGTTGAGGAGACCCCGGTTTTCTCTCCTCACCGCAGCGCGCATTTCAAACCTGGAACTGCGGACCAGTGTGAGCGGAATACCAACCGACCGACCGGAATACTTCAACTTCACAAACGCAAATCCACCAATAACTGGGCTAAATTATTCAGGGCCCCCTGTCCGCCTCTCTGCCTCCGTCTCCCTCTATCTCGCCGGTACAATGGCGCCCTGTGGCCTTCCTGCGCTGAAAGGAAGAGAGCCGCTTTTCACCGCTGGCCAAGACACACAGCTGAGCGGAAGATGAGCCCACTCCTCAGGCATTTCTCTACCCCACCACCCTGCTGTCTGGATCATCCTGACCAACGTCTCTTTGCCATTTTTTTCCTCCTGTCCTCTTTCTGAATGAATTCATTTTGTTGGCCGTCTGAGGGAAGAGAACATCTGCTTTTTTCATTTTTTTAGATTTGCATCTTTAACAGCCTCTGACTCGGTGCAACAAATCAAATGTTGGCTATAAATACTTAGAGGTAATAAGTCCGTGGTAAGTGTTTGGAACAGGGAGGTAGAACATCTGCCCATCATGATAAAGAGGAGTAATCAGATTTGCTAGTGCACGACATTAGCCACATTTAGCCACTTAGCTTTGCAGGGTTGTCCACTCTCCTACCTACCACCAAACAGCCCAACCCACCTGAACGCCTTATCATTTGTTTGCAGCATCGTTCACTGTCAAGACAAACGGGTGAGGGGCTTTATTGACAGTTTGTTTGTGCCAAAGATTTATTTGTGAGGCCTGAAGTGTTAGGAATACAAACAAATGATATTGAAAAAAATGAGAAATGTGAGTAGAGATGAATAAAAACAAAAAGCAGAAATCATTTGTATGCATTCTTATTATCTATTTATGCATGATAAAAAGCAACTTAGCCATTAGAGAAAAGGAGAAAACAAAATTCTACAACTAGTGAAAGGTAAAACTTTAAAGGTTTGACTGGTTACTTTGATTCAATCTAGTGTGAAAACTGCCATTCAAATCCAAACCAAACCAATAATCCCTTAATTGATCCGCTATTGCACTCTCTGGAGACAGCGACACAGTGACCGTGATCATCTGGTCTCAAGGTTAAAAGGTTAAACCAGAACTCTGGTTAAACTGCACCAGATTCAGATCAGGAGCCAATAACAGAATGACAGCTGCAAGAAGGATGAACAAAAATATAATAACAATCTGATCCGTCTGGTGTTCAGAGCACACAAATCAGATTATCCCTGGTCTCCAGTGGGTGCTGACATAACTGAAGGTATTTTGGTCTGTGGTCGATAAAGGGAAGAGTGAAGTGGAGATGCTTGACCAGCAGAAAATAACAGAAACAAGACGCAGAAGTCAGAGAGTATACAGGGTCTTTATCCCTGTGTGTCAGAATGTTGGCAGCTCCATAACGTGAAATAAATAAACAGTCTCATCTTAGCACATTTCCAGCTGTTGTTGTAGAGCCACTGAGAAACAGCATGGCTGTATGAATTTGTATCATAATATTACCAAAAAGTCCAAAATAATACATACAATACATTGTGTCAGTCATCCAGGTCAAGTGTTCCATGTCCAGGTGTTCATGCATAGTTTTGATGCCTTCAGTGAGAAAGTGCAATGTCAATAGTCATAAGAATGAAAGAAAAGGCATGGAATTCAAAGGATGTGTCCTAACTTTTGACTGGTAGTATATATATATATATATATTCATTCATTCATCTTCTATACCCGCTTATTCCTTTGCAGGTTCACGGGGGTCTGCTGGAGCCTATCCCAGCTGTCTTAGGGCGAAGGCAGGGTGACACCTGGACAAGTCGCCAGTTCATCGCAGGGCCACATTGAGAGAAACAACCATTCACACTCATATGCACACCTACGGACAATTTACAGTGTTCAATTGACCTCACATGCATGTTTTTGGAGTGTGGGAGGAAGCCGGAGAACCCGGAGAGAACCCACGCAGACACGGGGAGAACATGCAAACTCCACACAGAAAGGTCCCAGGCCCGGGCCAAGGAATCGAACCCACGACCTTCTTGCTGTGAGGCGGCAGCGCTAACCACTGCGCCACCGTGTCGCCTATATATATATATATATATATATATATATATGTATATGTAAATATATATGTTAATATGTGTGTGTATTTATATGTTTTTAAATTCTGACTAAAAAAAATAACTTAAAAATGATGTCTCTTAAAGGAAGAACGAAAGACAAAGCGAGAGTATGACCAGGTAGTATGCTCTTCCTGATGGCGTTCCAGCAACAACACATGAAATTATAGCAGTGTTTGGGGGCAGGGGGAGCAATGTTTTCAGTGACAGATGTATTGCACGAGGACACACGGGCAGGAAAAAAAAACAGAGATGAAAGGACATAAAAAAACATGAGCGGGAGTCGAGAGACGTGTCGCCTGTTAGCAGGAGGGGAGGAGCAGCAATTGGAGTGATAGAGTGGACGAGTGTGCGGGATGACAGGGGTGCAGCGGAAGACAAGAGGTGGAGGGGGAGGGGGAAGGGAGGGGAGCGGGGGGCGGGGCGAAAGAGGTGAGGAGGAAGAGGAAGAAGATGTGAGGAGGGGGAGATAAGAGAGATGGGGGAGTGGGCGGAGTTAACAGTGCTTCGCTTTCATTTGGACTCGAGTCTCTCTGAGGGATGCACACGTTTACATTAACACATGACTACACACACACACACACACACACACACACACCACAGTCTTGCTCTCTATCTCTCTATCTTCCAGGCATTTTCCATTTTCTTTCACTGTCTAAACCGAGTCCTTACCCTCACACAAACCACAATGTGGCAAACACCGTCCTTCTCCCCGCCTCAATTCATACCTGGTCTCTCAACTGAAGCCTTCAGCCTCAAATTTCAGTGCATTTCACCACAAAGGTTGTGTTTAGCAGGCAAAAGGTCCTCAAAGGTAAAATGTCCATACAGAAAGAAAAGGGAGTCCTGCATGGGCTGGACCACAAGATTAGAAAGACAAGTACAAATGCAGACACAGGCGCGCGCACGCACACACACACACACACACAAGATTCAACCATTTCAGTCTTAATTGAAAGATGTAATCTTGCAAATGTAGGTCATTTACACTTCGAAAAAAGAGAATGTGTGTGTGTGTGTGTGTGTGTGTGTGTGTGTGTGTCCGTAAAGCGTTTCGAAGGCACAGTTCTCTAATCTAGCCGAGGCCTCCCGAGCGAGAAAGACAAACTGATTGGTGTGTTTAGCCTGTTTACTTTCGCAGATGTTTGTGAGAATCACGGCCAACATCACAACTCTGTGTTTGTCCACCTTCTTTTGACGAATAAACACTATTTTCCTCTCTCCTGTTAAAACAATCACCCAAATACTAGCAGCTCACACATAAAGGACCCCTATTTTGGTCACTTCCAGATTTGATAAATTCATTTTGGTGGTCTGCTTCCAACAATAAACAAGGTTTGTTTGCTCATGAACTCTGAGTTTGAGCTGTGAAACTGAGATTTTCATCCATTTTTGACTCAGCACCATGTCGACACATAATGGAATTCTATTTTGGGTACAATGTCTCTTTAAAGTGCTAAAACTGGGGAGAAACTAAATATTCATGTTGCGGGGGAAAAGAAAACCTATGCAGAATATTTTTTTCTCGTATCTGAATTAGCCAAAAGGCAGTGCAATTTGAATAGTCTGAATTCTGGAAATAGCCTGTTAAATAGGTGGCAAGGTTCCAATTTCAGTCGAGTTGAATATTCAGTCCCAGAAAAAGACGCCGTACCTGCAGAAAGAGTTTAAAACAGAGCCAGAATGAAACTCAAAATAAGTTTGTGGCGTAAAGATACTGCCCAAGTGTTGTTTTTTTTTTTAAAACTATTATTGTTGTATGACATGTTTGCAACTTTTTTTTTATAGTGTAATTCAGTGTTAAGCCAGCCCCACCCTGCCTTTTTAGGGATGTACTCCACGGCAGAGGACTGAAATATAATGCAGGGCAGGAAAAACAAACATTTGCTGCAGGCTTTAGAGGGAAACACTGCATCCAAAGTTCAACCAGAGTTTGCCTGCAGTCCGGTGCCACTGCTTCCACCTGTGTCAAAAAAAAAAAAAAAAGTTACAATTTTCAACATAGTTGCAGTGGATTATTCATAGAATTGGCATCGTAATATAATGAATCTTTTTAAATGATGTTTTTGATGATGGCTCATCCAACAACATGGGGATTGATGCCACTTTAAGTTGTAAGTCTCACATCTGACTTGAGAAACTCCAATTTATATAATCTTGTGCTCCTCAAACCTTTGTGTTATTCTGCAAATTTGCAAACAAGGAAAAATCCTCACAAATGTCTAAACTGAATGGAATGTGTCTGTGTTATTATAAATGGTTAGTGCGACACATAGTGCATATTTAATGCTACGCAACCGCCGCACTCGTTGCACACGCTTGCGTACACATGAGAGTGGTTGCAAACAGTGGCTGCAGCAGCGTGACTGAGTGCGGAGCGGCTAATCGGGCCGAGCCGAGCGGCGCAACGTCTCCACAGGCACCCAGGACTGATTATCTGCCGTCAGCCTGTTTTCTCACCGTTCAATAATGGCTTTCCATGTTACCGTGTGCGAGCAAACCGGGTTAAATGATGCGTGCGAGCTTGTGGTTGGCGATGAGTGTCCGCCGCCGCGCTTCTCCACACGACCGTCCCGCAAATCACAAAAGTGCCCCGTGCCGGGGTGAAATGCAAATATCGTAATTCATTTGCGTAAGAATTGACGTTTGCTCTTCCGCTGTAGTAACATTTCAGTTAAGTTTTACTGCAATTGTTTTCTTTTTCTTTTTCTTTTTATTTAATTTTGACTTTGTCACACTTGTATCGAGCCATCGCGCATCCATCTTGTCAGACTCCAACCTGAATTGTTTTTAGCTGGTCAGAATAGGACCGGATTACGGAATATGCGGGATGAAAAACTGAAGAACCCGGTAAGGAGAATCTACAAGCAACAGGGAACGACGTCTAGTCGTCTAGACGACTCAGCTCTTCAAGACTCCGTGTTGAAATAAACTCTACTTGGCTTTTCAAATGAAGATCTTTATAATTGAACATATTTTAAATTATACTGAAGGAAATGAGTGACAGCACTACTCGCCATATGTTTGCTCCGCCCTCTTGAAGCACCTTGTTTTGGTCCCCTTGCAAATATGGAATATGGAAGGACCAACTAGGCATCAATTTTAGCAGGAGGCTGTAAACACAGGGCTAAATTTGCTGTTTTCCTATCTTGTGTTGAACTTCAAGTTGTGTGGCAAAATCAAGATAATAATTGCTCAAATATGTTGATTTCTTTATAAGTTAATCTTTTCTCTCCCTCATGTGATCTCTTCACTTTTTCCGATTTACTTCAGAATTTTATTTAACCAGCTGTCATGTTGCACTGGTTCCAAACGCTGCAGGTGATGCGGTCATGTCATTCATAATTAATAACTCGGGATTTACTTCTAACCTCAACCTGCGTGACACCGCCTCTATTTATATATATGACCTGTCATTTCACAATCATTTGCACAGACACATGCACATGTGCACACACACACACACACACACACACACATCAATATGTCTTCAGTCATGCTGGCTGTCTGTCAGGGTCGCTGGTGCATTCAGGTGGCATCGGCCAACAGGCTCTGATTGAACGTAAGCTATATGTGTGTGTGTGTGTGTCTGTGTGTGTTAAAGTGTTTGGCTGCAGTTGCAGTAAAACGTCGGAAAGTGTGGCAAATCAACCTGCGATGAAACAACCTTCGGATGACGCCTCCCTCTGTTGCTGTGTATCTGTGAGAGCGGCTGGATTGTAAATCAATGTGACACACACACACACACACACACACAGGCTAAGGCCCAACCTGCGCGATACTTATTGCTGCACATTGTGTTTACATCTGTAAGGAGTGGTCTCCTGCATTATTAATACTGTGATGGATTTATTATGTACAAACGTGTTTCTTTGCCTCATGTAGCGTGAAAGGCTCTCACACACCTCGCAGGCCTCGCGTTGTGCAAAAACTCGCTCCCCCCTTGTTTTTCTCGCAGTAATCTGTGTCTCTGCTCCGTCTCTGAGCTCCTCATTTAGCAGAGAGCTAAAACACAAGTGTTTTTAAAATGAGGCTGAAATAGAAGGCTAAATATGTATTTCTGGAGATGCCTGGAGTCTTTCAGGTTAAAGTAGTAACGATCTGAAAATTGGTATGAAAGTTAACTTTGTGTGAGGTGACCGTTTGCATCAGCAGGGTTAAAATCACTCCATACTTCAATAACTGAATCATCACTATTTTAAATAGTGGTTTATCAAAACATGTGTAATGAATTCCAATATTTGTCTTTAACTTTGCTGCTAAATAAAAAAAAAAACATATTACAACAGTGTCCTGCAATAAGCAATGATGATAATTCCCCCTTTTCTGGAGGAATTTCCTCAGACTTTAACAGGCCGAGAGTTTCTATTTTTGCAATATATTTATGGCTTTATAATGGATGGAACGGCAACATTCTGCTCATTGTCAATAAAACATACTTTTGGTTGTCAGTAAAATGAAGTTGAAACGTCTTTCGTCCTGCGTGGATTCAGAAATGCAGTCAAAGTGTCGTGCGAGCGTCCCGCCAAACGCGGACGCGTCCAGTCCCGCTGGAGACACGTCCCTCACACACCGGCGCTAATGCATTAGCCATGTTCTTCCTATCTGAAGGTGAATCCTGCATATTTAATCCGAAAGCAGCCGTCCGATAAAAGCTTTTTCCACTGAAAAATCATCCGACGGAGTCACATTTGTCTTCGGATGGGGACAAAAAAAGAAGTACAAGAGTGTTTAAGGACGCATGAACGTATGTGTCGGTGTGAAATGGCCATGAAAACTTTCAGGTTGTTGGCTGACGTGAAGGAGGCTCTCTGTGTTTTCACACTTGAGCGCTTCTCTACCACGTTGGATGTGTTTATTCTCAAGGATTTCCAAAGGCCCGACAACCCGACAACCCCTGAGTGTTCCAAAGTAATTGAAGATAGAAAATGAAACAAAATCAGTGTGATCCATATATGTTCGTGTTTGTTACAAGAAGACGAGGAGCAAAATGAAAGAAGTGGCATGATTCTTTCTGGTTTTCCTATTTTATTTCAATATAAAATATGAGCATTTAAATGTAATATAATTATTATGTAAATAGATATAATGATTAAATGTTTACATTATGTAAATTGGATACATTATTATAGCGTATCCGGATGTAAATAGTAGAACATCGACCCGTCTTTCTCTGTCCTCGTCTCCCCTCAGTTTGTCCTCCACTTGAGGGAGGAAGGCAAACTGCTCGGAGCCGCTCTCGTCTCCTTAATTTCACCAGGCGGCTGATGAACGAGCTGAGATTAAATTAGTCTAACGCGGGCGGCGGAAGATGCTTTAAAGATGTTCCAATTTACCAAGATCACAAGCACTTTTTAGTCAAATCGGTGAGTCTGATTTGAAGGAAATTGAAAGTTTTTTTCAATTTCCTTCCTTCATTTCCTGATGTGTGTGTGCCTGTGTGTGTGTGTTTGTGTGTCTACACTTGGGCCAAATCTGGTCTCTGTGTATTAAATCGATCCTCCCACATGCAGCTGCCAATGCCGACAACCACCGAGAGCCCTGTCGACGGCGCCCGGCGGCCCGACCCAGCGTAATGAGAACCTCGCCGCCTGTGATGTGGAATTACACTCAAGTCAAACTGCGGCGATATCAGACGGAATTAGCTCCTCCCTCCACGCACGAAGCCTCACTTTATCCGTTCTCTGTCAAAACAAGGCTCCGTAGGCCTTTATTAGACCACTGTACACACGCACACACACACATGCACAAACACGCACAACTTTTAACTGCTGCAGGGAGCTTGATTATAGCCATTACGGCGGTGACAGCGCTGCCACACTTAATGATATCTGTGTTATAAACGCAAGAGAGCTTTGTGGTGAGTTATTAATACTCGGCTGCGGAGTCTTTTATGGCCTTATCAATAAAAGCTGTTCTGCCCGTCGATGCAGATGCCCCGCACCAATAACTATTCATCCACAACTGAATCGACCCGCTGTGATGTGTGTGTTTGTGCGTGTGTGTGTGTGTTTGTCCATGCTTGTGTGTGTATGTGTTAAACAGATTGTGAATCGCTCTATCGAAGTTGTGGTTTTGGATCTACTTCCACATCATCTCACGTCTTTCTCACAGCAGCTGTGATATCATGGTCGCCTCTGGGCATGGTCCACATTCTGGGCCATAATGTAGCTTTACACAAGGACTGCTGTTTATTTAAATTCTCATTATTAATAGTGAATGCAACACAACAGTTATTAATTTCTAAAGACTTTATCGTTTAAACAAAAATATGTACGAATGAATTCTATTTTGCACCTTTAAATACTTTAAATGTTGCACAAAGGGTCTTCAATTTATTTTGCTTTTCGTTAAATGTTAAATATATCTATAAAGACTGTGAAAAAATTAATAGAAAGGGACTATTCTGTCCGCATGTGCCAAGATTTAAATTCACTCAAAGGACGGCTAAATATAGCATAAACTTGGCGGCTTTTTTTTTTTAGCGGATCATTCTATAGATGTAAGTCTAAGCTGTTATTTAGGTTGGTAAAGCCTCAGTGTCCCTATAAGGACTTACAGTGAAGTCTTAACAGCTCAAGCGGACAACACAGCTCTGTAAACTTTTCAATGTTATTTCAAAGTTTTATCCCCACAGCAAGCGGCACCGAAACTTTTGGAACCGAAACAAAAACATGGGAACCCTCCGCCCACCTTCTTCTACACCTCGTCCCCTTATGTGCAGGTGCTGACTATTACATTGCAGACAATATTGTTTCCCACTATTCCCCAGTGTTCATTGTGTCGAACATGCGCGTGTATTTGTGTACACATCTCTATCGACTGGCGAAATCGTTCACGTTTTCCCTCCGCGCAGACATAAACATCTCGGCTAATTAATAACCGGCAGAGCCCTCGCGGGCTCATGTGGGATTTCCACCGTGGATTCGCATGAGCTCGTTCAGTTTTCACCTTTTAGCGGCAGAAGAAGGGAGGGGGAGGAGGAGAAGGGTGGGTTTGAGGCGGGAGGCAGGAGGGATTTGTCAGCCGGGAGAGAGAGAAGACGAGTGAAACAACCACACAATAAATTAAGAGTGAAGAGTGGAAGTAGAAAAAGAGGAGCAAATAAAACAAATGTGGAAAGAGACAGAAAATCAAGATGAGCTCCCAGACAACTGGGACTTGACGATTCTGGACTGTTTGTGTTTTGTTCTCAGATGCAAAGGAGCTGAAGGTGAGTCTTTTTTTGTGGTGTCCCACAGGGCTGACACTTGGGCCCATTAAAGTTTTCCATCAGACTGTATATGACATCATCTTGCCACCAGGTCTCATAGTTTTGCCCAGTGATGATGCAAGTCCATAATGTACAGCAAGATGGTGGCCTTCTTAGTATTATCTTCTTCTGAAATTAATTTAAATTGCTCACAGCCCCATTTAAGATCACACACACAACACTCAACAACAGCAGTCAGAGCAAATAAAGTAAGTACTTTATAACTAAACACATTTGTATCTGTATATATATATATATATATATATATATATATATATATGTGTGTCAAATAGAATTAAAACTTGTTATTCTGGAGTTTGTGCACAGAGACAAACCTGTGCAACCAGCAGTGTTACAAATGAACTGATTTGCACATTGTTTAGTCCCACCATCCAATCCTTAATGCAAGATGCCCAGCGGCACCTTGTATGATATGCAGCTCTGTTCTTCTGCTACCCTCCAAAAATGCTAAACCGCTGTAGGCTGCCGACTTGAAAAACAATAATCAATATCTAATATGACCTTATTACGAAGATCTTATTAGTATTAAAGCCGGCCTCTGCACAGTGAGTGTGACATCGCAGATTAGCAGAGTGCCATGGATAAGAGCCAACAATGTGATTTCCCTGTGCAAAGGGACTGATTCGAGAAATCCAGTTTGGATATTATAAGATTTAGAGTAAAAATATCAAATTGGCCTCATCTGAGCGGCCACTTTCCCTCTGCGAAGTTTGAACAAATTAAAAGGAGTGAATTAATGAATTTTGTGTAGACCAGCAAGACCGGCATCGAGAAGATCAACATCCTCATTATGTGCTGCAATCTTTGTGCTACACGTTATTGATAAATGTACTGCTTATTTAAATCTAGCCCCCAGTAAACAATTTGTTCATCTAATTGTTCATTAATCTATTATCTTTACTTAAATCAACAACTTAAACTCTGCTGCCACACAACAGCAGTTCATCACAACAGTGTCATCATGCTAACAAAGAACCAAAGCACCCTGCATCCGACAGCATTTTAAAGGAGGAAGCAGCACCAGGCTGTCAAACAAAGGGGCAAATATTTATTGGATGATGAATCATACAATGCTGCAGACAAGATGCAAAGGTCAAAATAAATAAATAAGGTCCATTAATGAAGCTTGAACAGTGGTACAGTATAACTGACACTGGCCTTGTCACCATTCCTCTGTTTGTTAGATTATTTCTTAAAGGTGTATCTTCTCCTTTCGCTACATGCGGCACACTCACGCACACATGCACACACACACTTTGAACCAAACTGTTCCTTTGTTCCCCCCTTCTTGACATTCATCCTGAGCTCTCTTTAGAAACACGCTACCTCTTTCTCAGCCTCGACCGGATTTGTAATTTAACCCACTGATCTTGGAAATGTCAATTTCCTCCTCGTCTCGGCCACAATGACGTCTCTTCGCCGCTTATCTGCGGCTCGTGATCTGAGAGGAGATACTGGTGCCTGTTCGCCCGCCGTGGCGATCCAGCTTGCTTGTAAGCACAGGATTTAATTAAAGTGGCATGACGGCGTACACCGGAAAATTACCATACAAGTCACCGTGACATTATTGGTGGAGTAGATTGAATTTCTTTTTCCATTGGCCATTTTATGCTGAAAGAAGAAAAAAAGAGCTGAACTCCCTTTTAATCTGATCTTTTACAATTAAGCTAATTACATTAGCAAGTTGCCTTATGAGCGAATCCATTTAATTCACTTTATTATTACACAACGTCAATGGTGAGGCCATGGCGTATAAAAAATATGCCAAAAAAAAAATTAATTCAACTGCTAAGATAAGAAAAAAATATTTATTTGATGCAAAAAAATATATTTCTAAATAGTAAGAGATGGTGTAATTTAATTCAAGTTAGACTGAATAAAGAAACTCTTCGCTCTGCAGCACCTGCAGATGGAAGCGCGTTCCAGATATGAGGAGCACGGAAAGGGAACGCTGCCTCTCCACGATAAGCTGCAACTCAGGGGACAGACGGCGACGGCCCGGGGGACGTGTCAGAACACGGCAGCGCGTCTCAGACGTATTTCAGCTCATCGGTGCTTCAAGCCGCGGCAGACAGCCGCATTTCAGAATCAATAACCTGATGAATGGGAAGCCGGCGTGGAAGCTGATACCGTGCAACGGTTTTACCTTAATGAGGCCACGAGCAAAGATGAGTTTTTAATTTTTGATATATATAGATTTTTTTTCCTGGTATTTTTGAAAAGACAAAATTAAGAACTTGTTTGGCTTAATGACCCGATTTTTCTGCTTTGATTTGTGTTTCTTAAAGCCCCAACAGTAAACTGAATATCAGGTCTTTGCTTTTCAAACCTGATGCTTTGCTGGCACGTCCACGAGGGCGGCGCCAACACCTGGCAGAGGGTGTGGTCACCAACAGATGTGGCAGTGCCATTTGTGACATCACAAACCGAGAGCGTTTTGCACACGCTCCGAACTGAAAAGACGTAAAGGACATCCATCTCTGCCTCTTTTCTCCCCACTTTGCCTCCCAGCAGTTCATTTCCCTTCGTTAATTTCGACCTTTTCCGACTCTTTTCTTCCTGCAAATAATCGCATTGGCCTGCGCTGCCAGCATGAGGGCGTATTAGAGTTCCTCACCCAGTTTTCTGCTGATCGCCGCACTTTTTTTTTCCCCCAGTCTGAAAAATTCTCTTTAATGTCACGTCATCAGCGTCTCCATCTTTCTGTGGGACTGCAAACCCCCGGGGCCACTGCGGGGCTTGGCGTAGTGTGCACACACACCGCACACACACACACACACACACACACACACACACCCATCAGCACCGACATAAAAGCAGAGAAAAACAAAAAAATGGAATGGAGTTCACACACACACTCACGATAAAAACACACTGACACACTTTTCAGTTTTTACAGCTGAAATTTTCCATAAACTGTAAAAAGGCTCTTTGCGCAACAACCACATCAGTCAACAAATGGTTGGTTCGCAGAAGTTTCACATGTCACGGCGTGTCGTCTTCTCGTTAAACGTAAAGTACTGCAGGATCGACTTGTAATTAAAGAGAAATCCAGCTAAAAGGAGGCGCCTCGTCAAGCCGGGAAGCCAAAAACGTTACTCAACAACAATCCTTCCCCTCCCCAAATGATTCAAGCATGTCAGAGCGGCGGCCCGAGAAGCCATTAGTGCTGACAGAAGAACTATTAAATCTTCACTTCCAGCCCCAAAACCAAAACACATGTTCAGAACGAACGTCTCACTAGGAGGGAGTAGTTTTGCAGATTGTTTATATGTCAATAAGGAAATGTGTGTATACAAAAAAACCCCACTGGAAACACTGAAGCCGCACTTGCATTGCCGTGGTAGGATGAGCAGAAAGGGTAAAAAACAAACAAATAAACAGAAACAAACACAATTCTTGTCAATTAAAATGCAATTTGGAGGAAAATGTATCTTTCTAAATGGCTCCAATGTGTGTTTTTTTTTTTTTTTTTTTTTTTTTTACATCATGCTTGATGGCAGCTCAGCAGATCGTTTGGCCTAAAAGTTGCGCTCAGTAAGAAACGGCCTCTGCGGTCTCGGACGGGCTCGAACTAACGACAGATTTTCTAATGTTCTGCCGCGTTCGGGCGACATTAATCTGCGGCCCGGAGTCACGACTGCACTTGCTGCATGCAACCATTACTTTAATGCCTTTTCCCTTCAGATCATTTTCATTTGCATTTGTCGTCCGCCGCCACTTTTCTTCTCTGCCTTCTCGGAGACCTTCGTCTCCATCATCTCCTCCTCCTTCTCTTCCTCCTCCTCTTCGTCACTGTCACTCTCCATCTTTCACTCGCCGCTGCTCCTCTCTGCTCTCAGACTAATTGCGTCCCTCTGCGTCCGCCGCTCTGCCCACCTTTCCTCTGCCCTCTGTCGCTTAGACGCGGCCGGCAGGGATCCAACACATGTGTGCTATCACATGTTGTTTGCATCACATTCCATATTTTAGTCCCCTCAATATCCCATGAGCCCCTGCTCTCCCACGCACCCCCGCGGCACCCACCAGCTGCCCAAACCCGAAGCAGCAAAATACCTCGAAACTTTTTCTTCATATTTTCTTTATCCCATTCTTTTTTTCTTCTCTCTCAGTCTTCCATCACGCTACTTAGTAATTGCAGTTGTGGTACCTTGTTTTGGTGAATTGGACAGCATTCACTGTATTTGAGGCACAAATGCCACTGAATTAGTCACATCAGCCACATTTCCACATTGGTTTTCTTTTCCAGAAAGCAGAAAATTTGACAGAAAAGCCTTTTTCAAAATGTGTTTTTCCAGTTCTAGCATGGATGTTAAAAACTCAACCACACTGTTATTTCTCTGCCGTCAGTGACAACAAAACTGGTTTTATATGGCAACCTCTCAGCCACAGCAGTCTGTCAAACACATTTCCAGATTGTTATTTTACCATTTTAATCATCCAAAACCCTGCAGATAGTTTATATAGCCCTTTGTTTGCAACCTTCTGGAAAGTCCTGGAAGTCAGAGCCAACAGCTGGCTGAGGAGAGGTGTCAGTGAGGTGTCAGTGCCCTTTGTGACATCACAGTGGGGCTGATTTCCAGAGCTGTGCATCTTAGCTTACACTTTCTGAAAAGTGAAGCAAGCAAGAGAAGAAAAGGCTGAAAAAAACTTACTTCTGGAGTTGAGGGATGAGCTACAGGCACACAATGTTGTTGAAGGTCAAATTCTGCTGGTATTTTTCTTATATTCTTATCATCTTTTCTCCAGTTCAGTCAATGATTCATGGCCTCGAACCTTAACAGGCATTGTTTCCACCGTGGACAAAAAAGGAGAAAGGAAAAGTCAGTGTAAAATTCTAGCAGATTATTCAGGCTGCTTTATTCTGGCAGTGGAGCCAGAAAATGTTTGCATCATATCAGGGGAAAAAGCGGTGGCCGTCCTTCACAGGCGGCCGCCTGGTGTTGGAATCTTCCTCTTTGCCTTCTCGCCTCTTTATCTTCCTCTCCGCTCTCTCTCTCTTCTCCTCCTCCAATCAGCTTCCCTCCATGGCTCCGGCGGCAGGGCGAGCGATTCAGACGCAGCTGAATGTTATTATATCGACCTTTGCCCTTGTTTTTTTATTACCTCATATCAGAGAAGGTGAGGTATCTGTGTTGCTCATCGTATTTGCTTGGTTTTTTTTCTCTCTCTCTCTTGCTCTGTCTCGCCCGACCTCAGAGAGGGGAGAGATAGCGAGAAAATAAAAGCAAAGGCCCCTCCTCCTCCCCCTGGAGGGAACGCACAGTTCAGCCATTTTTCTCCCCTCTGCCTCGCTCCTTTCTTCTCCCGTTCCTTCAATCTCCCAGCCGAGGAGTCACAATGCTTGTTATTAACTTTCTGGTACCATTTGTCTCCCTCTCCTCCTCGGTCGCCGTCGCTCGCCCCCTCCTCCTCTGTGTCATTTCTACCTCTCAGCGCCGCCGTCCGTCTGCCGCCTCGTCACTATTCTCCCTCAGTGGCGGCTGGTGACGTTCATCGCCGACCCACCCTCCACGTCCCCGCTTCATCATCCCATTATGGCGACATGATTCCTGTTCACACCTGTCAGCGCGGTCATGTGATCTCCGCCTAACTCGATGGAGCGGCCAGCGGAAGGCGAAAGCTTTGTTAGTCAGACGAAGGATTCGGTTGGCGGCTTTGTGGTGCCAGCGACTCAAAGGCCCACAGCCCCCGAGTGGGATCCGGGTTGGATTGTATTATTTGACATTTTCAATTTCCACACTGTGACCTTTCCTCTTTTTTTTTTTTTGATTTTACTGTCAAGAAGTTTTAATCCGATGAGAAGATAAAAAATTGATATTAAAAAAAAAATTTGTGGGCAGAGAAAAGTAATAGGAAGGGAAAATTGGGTGACATGAGGGAAGAATAGTCAGAGGACATCAAAACGGACCTTTTCTCACTTGGAAGGTTCCCCTCCATCAGGATGTGGCTGGTATTGCGCTCCAGCTAGTAAGCAGCAGAACTAACAACTGCAGTAAAAAAAAACAAAAAAACAATACTGGCTTGTTAGCACTGTAGCGCAACAACCTTTCCATGTTTTCCTGTTTTACTTTGAAAACCAGCACTCTTCCTGTTTCAGGTGACTCAGCCCCTCCCCTTGCGTGTCCAATTTTGTCGTCTTTTCCGCACTGATTGCTACCACCTGTTCCCCATTACCTGGCGTGTATATATATTAAGTCTGTTTCCCTCTGCCAGTTTTCTGTCTTCTGTCCTGAATCTTGTCAGAGAATCAGTTCCTGCTCCTTTGGCACTTTCTTTCCCTGAAAGAGTGATTTTCTCAGAAAATCACTTTGTTTACATCACTTCATTGTTATTTTTCCCATTCGAGTGATTTTTCTTTGCACTTTGATGCTAAAGAATGTGTTAATTTGACCTCTGTCTTGCGAGATTCGTGCGTTCAGCCTCAAATCCGAGTCCACCCCTGAGCGTTTTGTGCCATTTTCCTGCGTTTGATGCGCAGGCACATTCCACATTCCTGGCCCGTTTCCTGATTACCTGCTATCTTTCTTCATCACATGTTTCTACCCACACAGGAACGCACTCCTTGTGGTCATCATGTCATTAGCGCCCACAGTACAGCTTGTGATATATGATAGGAAAGAATCCTGTTTTTTCCTGCAGAATTACGGCTCACTGAGCGCTTGGGGTCAGAATAACAGTGAACTTGGTCACCTGTGAGTCAACAAGAAAGACATCCAGTCACTTTGAACCTACACAGACTAAGTCTCAGGATGTATTTTGGTGTTGTACATTTTATAAATGTTCCCTCTTCTTTTATTTCAAATGTAGGAAACAGGGGAAAAGGACAAAGGTGAAGACTTGAAAATTGTTATAAAAGGCACAAGAACTAATTTGAGGAAGACGTTTCAAACAACACCAGATATTTCAATCCACAAATCCAGATGAGTCACACGTCAGCTTCCTGTTTTGACTGTAGATGGTCACTGGAGGTGAGGATGGAAGGGGTGAGAGGTACAAAGAAGAGGGGCTCCAGTGTGAGAAAGGGAAAAGGTGGTGAAAAAAACTGTTTCCTGTTGACAAAAGACACAACAGACCCCAAAGCAGCAGTGGACGGCTTTAAATACTGAGACAGAAAATTCTCAAGCAGGTGTGTTTGTTCCGTCCTTTTACACAGTTTTGTTGCAGTGTGTGTGTGTGTGTGTGTGTGTGTGTGTGTGTGCTTCCTGCTATTGTGTTTGGCTTCCACTCTTTTTTCTTTCGAGTTCCTGGAAGAAGCTCCTCAAGTGACCACAGTTTTTAATGTCTCCACCGAAGGTTAAAAATGTTTTTGGTGATTAAAGGTTTGGAAATTCTGCAGAACTTTGGACTGTGGAAGGAAAGTTGAGTGGAGAGAACCCACCCTAATACAGGAAGAACAAGAAAAACTACTCAGACTGTCATGCATCAGAAGTTGATTGAAGTCCAATTAAATTAAATTTCAAGTCATTCATTTTTTAAATGCTACTTTGGACCGACGGATGAGTGAGATAGCGTGCAAAGTCGGACAACCCAGTCAAAAGTCTTCTGTCTTTTCTTTTAAAGGAAGATCTGACGAACACCACCTGCTGTACATTCAAAATAAATGACCTGAACTATTATTGTCATCCAAACACACTCATGAAAAAAACAAGAAGATGAAAAAGGAAAAGTTCCTAATGGAAAAAAACAGTCATTATCTGGAAACAAGCCTGTTTGCCTCGCCGCCGTCCTCCACTAATGCATTTAATATGTCGGCATAAATCTCCTTAATGCAGGAGGCAGCGGTGGGCGGCTGGAGGAGGGGCTGAAAGAGAAAAGACAGAAAGCAAATGTGGCAGATGGGGGAAAAAATGTCCGAGGTGACGGGAGAAATGCTGCTCAGGGTGGAAACGAAACATCCCCCCCTTAGCTGCAAAGCTAAATATAGGCTCATTAAAAATCTAAAGAGTCCATCAAGAAGGAGACCGCTGGGCTGGGGTGGGTTGGGGGGGTCGAGGGGGTGGGGAGGGGGCAGAAACACAAAGATTAGAGTGGGGGGGGGTGAGGTAAGGCATAGACAGGTAAGAGAAATTGAAGGAGAACAGAGGTAAATGGACATGAGTAGGTTTCTGCAGTGGTGGAGGGAACAGGAAGTGGAGAGCAGGTCGCTTCCTGGAGAAGCAGCCACCATCCTCTCCTCTCATCCCGTATTCAACAGGCCCTACAATCTGGTAGAGGAAGAAGAAGCAGAAGGAGAAGAGGAAGAGGAGAAAACCTCTTAGCCGGTTTTCACTTCCATTTCGTCGTTAATTGAAAAAAAAAGTGAGTGAGGCGGAGGATGGAAGGGTGAGGGAGGAGGGAGGGGGGAGTACAGCTGCCAGATAACAGGAAAAAAAATGCTGACAGGAACATTTGGAGACAAGCGGCGGTTTATAGGACGACTGGATTTCTGTGAGTCATTTGTGTTGATCAGAGTTGAGCAGTTCAATCAGGCGCTGCACAAGAATAAATGTCAGATATCTACTTATTTTTTCTTTCCTTGTGGAAACTCTTGACCGATGTAACATGCAGGGAAGAATTCAGAGCCTCAGGATTCGGCGGAAAAAAGAGTCGACACGACCATGAAGACAGATTAGCCAGAGCTCAAGAATAATAGATGAGGTAGATTGTTGAGGCTAAAGAAAATAAACAAAGTTGAGACGAATTAAAAAGACACTAATACAATGCAACAACACAAAAATGGTAAAAAGCAGCCAGATTAAGATCATGAAAAAGATGAAAGATGAATCTGAATAATATATCAAAATTAGTTCAGTCAGACAAACTCATGCTTGAAATGTTGATTGTAGAAGTTCATACATGTTGTTGTGTGTTTGGTGTTACATGTTAGCAGTGACAGGTGAGAAAACACACACAATGAATCCCCGATGGGTTAACAGAGATGAAGGGAAGTGATGAGGAAAACACACACACACACACACACAGCCTGCAGGTGGATGCTGGCTTTGGGGGCGGGGCTGAAAGAACAGGTGCATCGGCGCATTGACAGGCAGAGGGAGAGTTGAGAGCGGCAGATTAAGAGGGTGCGTTTGATTATTGGTGGTTGTTGAGTTTCTCAGCCCAGGTGGAGTTGACAGAATTAGATTGATAGGCTCAAAAGACTAAATAAACCAGAATCTTCAAACTGGAACATTACAGATGTTATTTATTTCAATCCAAGTTTTGGTTTGCATGTAAACTGTTCCAGGATTGTGTTTACAGTGTGTTTGTTTGTTTGCTTGTGTGTTTTTTTGGACATTCAGCCTCTGTGCTGCACAAACAGACTGACACATCTGCAAACAGACTTTTGGATTTGAATCCAATTAAAACCTTGTGGGATTATAAGGTTTGGCGGGACATCGTTGAGCATCAGCCCCACCAGATGAGAAAATGTCTCGGTGACACACAAGCGCAGGAGCGCTGAGCGGCGCTGGCGGCCGCCGTCAGATAAGATGCGACGGCAGAGAAGAGAAGCAGACAAACGGAGGCAGTTTTTTTTTTTTCCAGGGGAGGAATGAGAGCAGAAGACGACAGAGAGGCTGCGAGGAGAGAGAGCAGCTGTTCAGTGGAACAGCTCCGGGGCAAATTTCAGAGAGCATGACAAGGGGAACCTCCGACACACACACACACACACACAGAGCACGGTGAGTGATGGTATGTACCCTAATGCCAGTGTCCACATGTGCAGGCCTCTATATACAACGAAAGTGTGTCGACTGCGAGTATTTGAAACCCTCGTCCATTTTGTACATGAAAGTCAGTGGAGTCATCGTATCAATTGGCAAAAAGCAGAAAAGAAGATAGAAAATGACAATTTATTCATTGAATGAACCTAAAAAATGAAAATCCCTAAAAAAAAAAAAAAATGCATCAAGCATTTGCGACTCTGGACCCCTAAACGGTCTGGCAAAGTAGGAGGGGCCAAAAGAAGATAACGTCGATAATGAGAAATTAGACCCACCCAGTGGTCATCGGTCCGTCGTCTCTCTGTAGAACTAATTGCCCTCCCTTGATCCCTTCTTCCCTTCTTCTCTCCCTCCGTCCACACGTCCTCCTCCCGCTCGCCTCTCCAGGGGCCGTGGGGCCAATTAGCCTGTTTTACAGCCGCTCCACATTTACTGGCTGGGGAACAACATAATAAACACTGTTTAACAGAGAGAGAGAGAGAGAGAGAGAGAGAGAGAGAGAGAGAGAGAGAGAGAGAGAGAGAGACCAACAAAGGTAATTGAGGTTCCTACCTGATTTCCTTCACTGTGAAAAAATGGTATTAACACATAAAGACTAAATAAAAAGGGAAACGCAAGACAAGATTAAAACACTTTGTGAAAATGAAACAACCTCAAGCTAAACTTTGCAGATTAAATGTTTTTCTCCTTTGAGTTTCATTAAATAAAAACCGAGTCACCGGCTGATTTCCTCGTCTTGAGTGGGGCTCGGTGTTCCTCCCAGACGCGGCAAAAACGTGAGGCGACTGACTTCAAACCCCAGAAGAAGACGACAACAGATTACAGTGGTTGTGGTTGCGAGCGTCCCAGCTGCTGGAGGAAGAGCCGAGTGTCACTGAAGGCTGTTCTTGATGGACGACATGTTTTCTGGTGACATTGCAGTTAGTTGTGCTGCAAGTCCCTCAATGACGTCAACTAATTAGCTTTTCTTTTTTTCTTCTTCTCCAAAAGGACAAATAACGGCACTGCAGGCGGAAGGATGATCTAGTTATTTCTTTATTTTTTTTAATTGCTCTCTCATGTTTAAACCTTTTTGGAGGTGTGAAATAAATAAAACTAATTTAGGAAACACTAAGGAAGCATTCCAGGGCAGCTGTTAGTTTAATAAAATGAGCTTGTTGAGCTTGTTCTTACCAAAACCACTCAAATGTTCCAGAAAAATGTCCCAAACGCATAAAGGTGTTTTTTGTAGGGTGTCTGATCACCCTGTTGTGTTCTTGCTCCAAATCTACACACTTTAAACAACCTGCCTTTGCCTCGTTTTTTCCTTTTCCAAGTACAAAGCTTCTGCCTTTGCTAACTCATTCTTTGGTTTGGCTGTATGCAAATCTGAACCTGCATTTCACCACAGAGACACAAATCAGCTCGTTGGCTGTTTCCCAAATTGGATGCAGAAGTTGCTTCGCACACTCCACTACAGCTAATGTGGCTCATAGAGGGGCCTGAGTAATGAGTGCTGCTTGTAATGTAGCAGCTAATTAGCACTAGCCACGAGTGGCGGGGAGGAAGCTCCTGTATGTGTGCCAGTGTTTGTGTGCACACACGCGCGTGTGTGTGTGTGATTGACAGGTCCAGTAGGAAACCACCAGGGTGTCTCTGTAACAATGACTATGAAGCAGCATGCAGTATAAATGAATGAGTGCAAGACGGCGGCCTGCAGAGACGTTCACGGCTAAAAGCAGAGCCCTCAGACACGCAACAGCACATCACTAACTGTCTCTCTCACACACACACACACACACACACACAGGGTGAGCAAATCAGGTCTGCAGCCTTGCTTCAAGAATTTCATCCGCAGATCCGGGAACAAAAAATGTCTTAATGCGAAAGAATGCGCGTGACGACAAACATCTCAGCCTGATAACGCAAATGCGGAGGAGGAGAAACTATTTTTCAGATACCGCCGACCTTCAGAGGGCAGACAGCAGGGCGCTCTGGAGCTCAGATGAAGACAAACCAAAAGGAAGGAATTTATGTTAATTTAATTTATTTTTTATTATTATGCTAAACAGAGAAGAGACGGTGGGCGGATGTCAAAATGCACGGTGCTTTCTGTGCTTTTCATGAAGTGTGTGCATGTGTGTGTGTTTGGGTAAAACTGATGATGTCTGTGCTAAAATGCACAGTTGTGAAATCAGCCAGTGATTGTGATTGAATTAGTATTTATATGCGCTGCAGATGATGGGTGTGGTCGGGGAGTAAAACACACCAAACATCTTAACAACTCGGGAATTGGACTCACTTAGCCTTTATTGCTCACAAAACAGTTCCTAGCACGGAAGACGGACACCTCACTGACTCAGTGGCAGCTCATTACAGCCAAGGTGTTATATAACCCATCGTACATGAAAATGCTCATTAAAGAGAGACGGAATTTAAGAGTTCACACCAACACACACACACACACACACACACACGAGGCAGCCTGCTCCGCAGCGATATGTTGTGCGTTGCTGCAAGGCTGCTGCAGCAAAGATGCAAAGAGAGAAACGACCCGAGAGGAATTATTGCAGTTTGAACTGAAGCAATGCAGCTGGAATTAATATCCGGGTCTCTCTGGGTGCAATATAGTGTGTGTGTGTGTGTGTGTGTGTGTGAGAGAGAGAGAGAGAGAGAGAGAGAGAGAGAGAGAGAGAGAGAGAGAGAGAGAGAGAGAGAGAGAGAGAGAGAGAGAGGGAGAGTCAGGGTTTATCCAGTGGTAATAGTTGCTCTTTTATTGGCCTCAGAGGCGGAAATAAACGCTCGCCGTGTCAGAAAAACTGCTCCAAGTCTCGGCGGCTGACAGGCTCCGCCCCTTCCCCTCCCCTTCCCACCTCCTCCCTCCCCCTGCCTGAATTGTGCTTGTTTGAGCTTCGATCTGCGGGACTCTGGTGTCATGAGCTGCAAATTAACACAGAGGCAAGCAGGAAGGTGTGTCGTACAGAGACATACCACACGATAACTTTTGCAGGGTGTTTGATTATTGGGCAGAGTGATACCCTAGCATAGCTACAACCTGTTTTCTTGCAGATGTTTGAAATCACTGTTAGATTCAATGACTTGCTGAAGATGTTCTGGGACTGTGTTGTGCAAAATTCTGTTTTTCGGGGTGGAGTGTTTAGTCTCGCCTGTGCCCTCTAGTGGTTGTGTTTGCTTTAACCTTCAATATAGAATGAACAAGGATGTTTTTTGTGGGTGCTGGAAGTTTTTCTTCTTCTGTTTGAAAAGACGAGTTTGCTGTCAAAACTCGCGGAGGATGAACAACGACAGAAAATGTATTATGCATCAATTTAAATGAAGAAAAATGAGTCACAATCAACTTGCGCAAAGTGCTAATGGACGAGCTATGCTCCTCTTTCCATTTTGCAGCAGACGTGATGAGGTGACGGTTTAATTTCTTCTATGCCGTCTAAATGCCAGACGTGAATCATCATCTTTCTGTTTTTGATGAGCGCTCGCGCCGATTCCGCGTGTGGAGGTGTTTTCAGCGGAACAGAAGGACGTCTTCACAGATTAGAAAAGAAAAATCCCGAGCAAACTTTAGCAAAGTAAGTATGAGAGACAGCGGGTGAAGAGGGCATGAGATTAGAAAAAAAAAGAAAAAAACAAAAAGGAAAAAAGTCAAAGTGAGCACAAGCACGACCTCCTTCTCTCCTCTGCTCGCATCTAAAACAGGACTTTGCATTCCCTCCGACGGAGGAAGAGCTCCAAGACGCCGCGTGTCACCGTCACATCGGGATCTGCTGCAGGAACAGCTGCTGATGTTGAATACCACAGCAGCTGCCTGCTGGGCAGGAAACAAGAAAGGACAAATTCATGTTTATTCATCCCAACGTTACAAGAGGGAAAGCAAAAAAAAAACAACAACAAAAAAAAAACCCAGATGCGCACCCACAAACACACACACACACACAGAATGTGTAGGAGTTGAATGTCTGCGTGCAGCAAATACACACACAAAAACGATTTGGCCTGTCGTGCATTCAGTTGGTTTGATGACCAGCAAATACCCACACACACACACACACACGTAAACACGCACACACACAGACACACACACGTAAACACAGTCATACACAAGCATTTCCGCACCACAAAGCTGTATTTGTGCTCAGGTGCTCGGGAGCAGAAACACACTTCTGACTTATGTAAACGAGGTTTTATCGCCAATCTTCTTGCAGCCGCAGCAGCTGAACAGAAGCAGAGCGGCGAGAAAGTCAACTTGTCTTGTCAGCCACGATAATCTCCCCGGCTCCAAGGTGGATTTCATGGGTTTTTTTCCTATTTTTTCCCGGAGAAGGATGAGGGCGAGCCAGATTTGTGGTGTTTCTTGTGCAGTCGCTCTTGTTGCCGCCAACATGAAACATGGTTTTAAATCGACTTTATGAAAATCTGAGGATGTGAATTCTATGAAGCAGACGTGACTCATCGTCTGACATGTGGAGGTGTGAGCAGCCGTGAGCGACGGGAATCCTTCCACACACTGCCTGAGTCACTCCTCCTATTTTTCTTCCTGCTGCTGATCTCCTGCAGGGCATCAAACTTGAGGGAAACATCAATCTGGAGCCCTGAAAGGAAAGGAACTCCTTCACAAACCATGAAACAGCTCACTGTCTCAAAAGTAGATTATTCTTCCTATAAGTTGTTTCCATATTTGCACAGCTGTACAATTAATACATTCAAGCACATAGTTCTGTGTTATTATGATGTGAATCGAATTAATTCAAGAGGTTAAGGAAACCCACATCACTGTGTCTACCGGCCATTCAAAATGTTCCTGATATTAATAGAGACAAATATCAACAAAACACAAGAAGCTGCATGTGTGCAAACAGTCAGTAGGGAGGAAGACGATGGTTCTGTTTAGTCATCGTTCACACAGAGAGAGAGAGAGAGAGAGAGAGAGAGAGAGAGAGAGAGAGAGAGAGAGAGAGAGAGAGGAGAGACTGACACCATCAACAGGTATTTGAGGTTAATATCTGATTTTCTTCACTGTGACTTAAATGTAATGCAGAAACACATTTCAAAACTTGCCAGTAGCTCACAACAGGAACAAAGCCAGGAGGGCAGTCCAGCATCATCCCGGCCTGAAATGTTTCCCAGTGTTTGCTGCCCGCTGGCTCTGTTTGACAAAGTGTGTTTGCTGCATTGTATTAATATTTTAAAGCTGAACAATCATATTTGGTGTGCAGCTGTTTGGCCCTGTTTATTGTCCAAATGTGGACGTGAGCGTGTTGCATTTTGTGTTGGCTAGTTGTTGTAGCCATGCGTGAACGTGTGTGTGTGTGTGTGTGTGTGTGTGTGTGTGTGGTGCTAACACGCGTGCATGCAGAGATTGACTTTTCAAAAGTGATTCCTTCTAATTAAAACTCTTTGATGGAATGGACCAAACGGGGGGGTGCGAGGGGGAGGAGGGGCACAATAACACAAAGACGTGGCAGATGAAAGAGTGCGATGGCGAGCGATAAGAGGATGAAGAGACGGAGCATGACCAATCTGGTAGTGAGGAAATGTGATTGGTGCTTTAAAGCTTCACCCCGTCATCTTTAATCTCCATTGACTGTGTACATTTGAAGGTTTCTCGCCTTTTTCAGATTTTCATGCTTGGACTCCTTCTCAGATAGAAATGTGTAGTTGGTAGAACTGGTGGAACAATAAATCTAATTTTTTTTTTTTTTTTTTTTTAAAAGTCAATATTTATAAACCAATTATAACCACCAGTATTATTAAAAATGAGAGGTGGGGGTGGTTTTAGTCTGGAGTGTCAGGTTAAAGTTTTCAAGTGTGTTTTTTTTTTTTTTTTAAGAAAAAAACCCCACAGAGAATCAAAGAAACCAATCAGCTGGAAACAGAGAAAAAAAGTCATTCATGAAATCAGCAGCTTTTATGCAGCGAAGTGGAGCTGAAGAAGGAATCAGATATGGCATTCATCATTTACACCAAAGAGCTTCCCCAGGGGCAAAGAAGGAAAAAAAACAGCTGCGGGGCCAAGTGACGCCCCCCGCTGGGCAGAAAGAATCCCGACGGTCTCGCTGTATTTAGCGCTCGCTGGATTCTGGCAGCGTGCGGCGCAGCAATCACTCCAGCAGCCGAGTTGTTAGACCTCGCAGTCCCGTTCAGCCAACAGGCATCAAAGGCTGCGGCGGTCGATGGACGAAACAGGCGAAAAGGGAGAAAGTTTTGTGTCAAGAAAAGTCTGTTTGATCAAAAGAAAGTTCCGTGTTGCAGCGAGGAGGTGTTTTTTTTTCCTCTCTTTTCTCTCTCCCTCTACATCCACAACAAGATCATCTGTCAGAAATAACAGAGCAGCGTCCACACTGAGTGAAAATGGACTTCATTGGAGCTGAAAAAAATAATAAATATCTGCATGTTTGGAAGGAAAAGAAAAGAGGGCACCTGGCCTGGGGGTGTGGCCTCTAACCTGAGAATATCAGTGAGGCATTGGTGCCCTTTGTGATGTCACAGATGCTAAATTTCACAACAATTCCAATTCAAAGAACTACTTTCAAGAAATGTTCTGAAGTGAGAAGTAAGAAAAAGTAAGAACCTCTTCTGTAGTAAGAAGAAGTAAAGATGCAGCTTTTCTAATGAGGGTAGATTCATAAAACAGGGAATATGCAACCTTAAAAAGCCATTCAACTGGATATGAAGGTAAACATAGAACTGTGTTCACATCATAACGATATTATTTCCCCTTTTCAAATGTCCGACCTCCAAACTGATCCCCTTTCTTTTGCATGTCTTGGGTTTATCTAAATACTTAACTGAGTTTATCCTGCAGCAGCACCATTGTTCTGCACTTTGATTTCCCCAAATTTCTATCTGCATAATAAAGATTCTGTACTAGGAACCCATCCCGTTCATCTCCCTTTGTTTCAGTCCCTCAGCATCCAAATCTGGCAACCTCACTGTCACTGAAAAAGGCAGATTTCACCGTTTCTCTCCTCCGCCTTTATTACGGCGGCTGTTTTTTTTCTGTGCCAATCAAAACGGCACGACAGCCAGAGGGGAATGAATAATTAGCTGCTGAATGATTGCAAGAGGAGCCAGAGCTGTTGTTGCCTGGTTTGTTTGTCTCCGGGGTGGGACACAACAAAACAATATCAATCTTTCCTATTATGCCGCAGCACAGTTGGCTCCGGTCCAGAGAGGGAAAAAAATAGAAATAGTGTCAAGTAATTCACTGTGCTGTTCGGCAGACGGCTTTATTCCTCTAACAGTTCAGAATGTCCCTTTATTAGAGTACCCGCTGAATCATCTGCAGCTGCACCTGTGGGAATTTTGAAAATGTAAAAAATCTAAATCTAATTCCACCACTGAATTGACTGCGTTCATCAGTCAAACACAGAGTGAGACGGAAGAAGAGGCAGCAAGACGTTCCCTCAGTTTAGCTGCGAAAAATTCCTGCAGGGCGACCCCAGATATCTGGCAGTACACATTATGGTACTGGGATTACATTGTCTAAAAAACTAATAATCAACATAAATAAATACACATACATTTGTTATGCTCAGCTGTGCAGCCGGATTTAGAAGGAAAATAGAATAAACTGCAGAAGTAAACACTTTTTATGTTTATCTGACTTTTTATCAAGGCCTGAGTCTGAAATGTTTACCGGCCATCATGAAACGGTGCAATCAGAAGCGCCGCCAGCTGGTTATTTATGCAGAGAAACCTTAAATAATGCTTGGTTGGTTCGTCAACCAAGCAGCACTTCAACAAGACAATAAAGAAGGTCAGCGCAGGAACAGAAAGCACCAAAAGTGTGCGTGTTGGCCAATAACGTAAGATGTTTAACTAATTATTTAAACATTTCAGTGTGTGTGAAACACACACATACACACACACACAAAGCTCCATCTATCAATACGCAGCCGCAGCAGCCCGGACTATCAGTTACAGCGTCAATATCTGCTGCACTCTTTCCTCCCGCATGGCTAAATTATGCAGCGGCTGTGAGCACTTTATAAATCACGGCGATACGACGGATCAGTGAGAAGACGTGAAACTCAGGTGCTCCTCTTTAGCTCAACCGAGTGGCCATTCATCTCTGTCCAACTATAACTTGGGTTCTATCTCGGACTGAGAGGGCGGGGTCTTCAAAAGATATGAAACTCATCTAATTTGACTAATGGGTTCGAGCGACGGAGGAGGAGAAGCATCCGACAGAAGGAGCCGCTCCGTCTGCACAGCAGCTTCTCTCGTTATTTATTCAAAATAAAGGTTGCAGTGCATTTTCATCATTTCATCACTTCCTTTTTTTCTTCTCACAGCTATTTGAAAACGGAGAAAAAGTGTGGAGAGAATGAAAAAAAAAATCATAAAGGAGCCGAAAGACAGCTTTCAAGAATTTATAATGCTAGAATTCCAGCCCTTGACGCTATCCACACCTCAGACACATCACACCATGAGACAAAGTCAAGTACGTGAAATAATTCACTGACCGCCAGGACCATCCTCGCTGCTTCTCCTCATACTAATTGACAGGTGCGTTGAATGACTCGAGTAAGTTCGCCAAAAGAACTTCATCTACATCAGGAAAATAGATGCATTTTCTTCAGCTTCTCCTCGACACCTAAATTCTGCTCTGTGCCGCTTCATGACAGTAACTAAAAAGTTGTGTATTCCTGCGATAGCTGTGAAGGGATTTAATTTCACCTGTTATGACTCTGCTGTGTGCTTGACAATAAAGAGTTACGGTAATTAGCTGGTATCTGCTCCGTCAAGAGGTTCAGTGTTTGTTGTAATTCTCACCGTGTGTGTTTAAACTGCTTTTTGTTTACTTTTTATTTAATTGGATTTGTTGGGTCTGTATTAAAACGTTATTTTCAGGTATTTGGGTTAGTTCAACTTAGCCAGAAATGCTCATCAAGGCACTTTTGCTCTACTTGAGGCTCAAATAGCTTTTGGCGTTAGCGGCTGCCATCTTGTCAACTAAGAAAGAAAATTAGCAACAATAAAACATGACCTTATAAAAATATAATTATGTGTGCTTTTATTCCCTGGTTGTTCACTGCTGGGAGGCGGTTTGTTTTGGTGCTCATGCAGCGAAAGAGCACGACATCCATGCTGTAAAAATAAATCCTACTGAGATGATTCTGTGTGTGTATGTGTGTGTGTGTGTGTGTGTGTGTGTGTGTGTGTGTGTGTGTCTCACGGTGAACATGCGTCACATGCAGCTGGCCATGGGGTCAAATCCCTTTGACCACAGGATGCTGAAACTCAGCCAGGAGAAACAGAGGCTCTAATTACCGACGACTGCAAGGGGAGAAAAGACACACACACGCACGCATACACACACACACACACACACACACACACACACACACACACAGTCACCTTTACCTCCTCCTACACACATGCACAGTGAAAGTGTCACGCACGAAACAGGTTTTTTCTAGAAACTTATGCACACCATGACACACACACACACGCACACACACACGGAGGTCGAGCTCATTAAGAGGTTCCCGGTGGCCGGTGGAGAGAGGCGGACGACTGGAACCGCGAGCGATCCGCCTCTCTGACCTGCGCCATCCAGGAAGTCAAACAATGGACGGAGGCGACGTGATGGTCTCATTTTGTCAAGCTTCACTTTTAAATTAGTGCAACACCACGGCACAGGTATAAGAGCCACACTCAAAAACAGCAACAACAACAACAACAATTGGCTGTCACACAGATCGTCCAAACTGATTGCACATCGGAATGACAAAGAGAAAAGAAAATACACCTCCAGCACACCAGGTGGTTCACCAGCACGGGTAGTAGGTTGGAATTACTGTTAGTGAGGACTGAATGTTTCCATCAAAAACCAACAGAAAGCTTTTTATGACATTTAATGAAGATGTGGTAGTCTACCAATGGATGGACGGACGGACAGATGGATGGATGGATGAACGCCAGACTGACAGACTCATCAGGACGAGACAGAACATCCTAGTAAGTGAGCAATTAGTATTTTCAAAGTTGGTGAACCTTTAATTTTCAAGCAGAACAAACTCCAAAAAAGGGTTTTCACACCCTGTATCAATTTTGGTCATTTTCATCTGTAAACTTCATTCTACTTATCTAAAACTAGACAAATATGAAACATCTGCTTTCTGCTGCACTGAATTGAAATGAGTGAGACAACACTCATTTCATCCAAGAAATGTCGATAGTCAAACGTGGGGAATCCAAACACAAAGTAAACAGCACTGGGCTCCATCAGAACTTCAAAAGAATCCTCACAGATGTTTGGTGCAATTAAAACCATATTTTCAACCAATGAAAAAGGGCTCCGATAGACGTTATTTCACAGTCTACATTGAGTGCCCTGGTGGGATTTAGGTGACGATGGGTCTCCTCCTAACACAGCCATTGCAAAAAAAAAAAAAAAAACCCTGTGTGATTTTCCAGCAATGACATCATGTCTGCTGTGTGACCAGTCAACTGGGTGGAGCGGTGAGGCAGCAGGGAGTTCAGAGACATCCAGTGGACAGTAGGAAGCCAGCAATGAATAAATCCAAGTGGAGAAAGAGAATGGAATGAAGGCAAACAAAAAACACTAAAAAAAAAAATCAAGCTTTGAGCTTTAACATGTTGAGACGATGTTAAAGTTAAAATCTTGTGTTGTAATTTACATGTCAACACAAAGAGTCGAGGCTGTTTTTCTGCTTATCCATGGCCTTTTTGGTCAACGCACACACACACACACACACACACAACTGAAGTCTGGTCATGTCTCCGGCTAACAAAGCTAATCCCTCCACATCTGACATTAAGCCAAAGGATCGAGGGATGAAGAGGTGGACGAAGACAGGACAGAGGCTGAAGATAATGATGAGAGAGGGGAAAAGGAGGCCATTGGCCAAACACTGCTGGTGTCTTTTAATCTGTGGACACCTTCATGTTTTCAATATTCATATATTCCCTCTGCAGTCTTCAATTTGTGTCTGCTTCGGTGTGAAACATTTTTGAAGACCATTTTTTTCCATTGACACCAATCAATTAAAATTTGTTCTACGAACAAAACATTTAAATCCTAGTTAAAAACTCTTTTCACTGCTGCCTATGGCAGATCACTTAGTTTCTTTATCTTTAATTTGAAACGGAATGCTTTTAATAATTGTAAAGCAATTTGTATCTTTTGTTTTTTTTCATGCTTTGTTTAGTTTAGTTTTTTTTAAGCACATCTTCTATCATTTGCAGTGCGTGTTCTAGCAATTCATTGTTTGGTGCCTTTTAATTTTTTATTGTAATTTAGAAACTGTGTGAAGCACATTGTGCGAATGTGCTAAATGATGTAAATGAAGCGGCCTTGACTGACACATAGTGCTTGTGATTCACTGTCTGCGTCAGTGTGTGTCTGTGAATCGGCGTCAAGAAAGTTCTGTGACATCTGTGTCTGAGTCAAATCCTGGTGCGGTGTCCTTCCCTCTCTCCTGCTGCCGGAGAAGAGCGGCGTGAAGCCAGCAGCTGAAATTTCCCTCTAAATGCGACAATATTTCCTCTCGGCTCTTCGCGTTGCTTTGACTCTTCGTCCAATCGTTGTGCTTGTTGCCTCTGGCCGTCTCGTCATATCAGCACGGATCAGACCGGCTCCCTCGAAACACGACCTGAGGAGCTCCGTTAATCACACAGTAAATAGAGGTTTTCATCAGACCGCGTGCACACACACACACACACACACACACACACACACACACACACCCGTTGATACATTATCAGGGACACACCAGTTCTGGGAATCCAGCCGACGGTTGGACCGAAAGCAGAAACTCTTCACTGGTGTGTTCGTGTGCTCATGCACGTGTTTAGAGTGACAGTCTGAAGTCTGAAGTGGAGGCGCAAGCTCAAACTGGTCAGAGCATTCCCACTTGTCAAGACTTTGGGACGTGCAGGGAGGTGCAGTTCAATGGTGCAGTGGTTAGCGCAATAAAAAACTGTGGAATAATAATTTCTCACATGTTACAACACCTAAACTTTGAAAAACCTCTCAAATATCGCTAAAGGGTTTTTACTCTCTCATTAAGCGGTTTTTCAGACGTATCCATATAGAGTTATGTCGCAAAAGTGTAATGGAAACATTTTTTTTTCTGCACTATCAAAGCATGGCTTCTGCGCTTCACACCATTCAATGGAAATATCTGCAAATCGCAATTGTAGTTTGTCGAAATTTTAGAAATATCGCTTTTATTTAGCAAAAAACTGTAATGGAAATGCAGCTCCAGTCACCCTCGCAGCCGGAAAGTTGTGGGTTAAATTCCGAGTTTCTGTGTTCTTCTCAAAGAAACACCGCTAGCTTAATTAGCAACTCCAAAGGTCTGCATGATCTGAACTCATTCAGCATGAGGCAGGCTGGGATTGGCTAAAGCATCAAAGTTACCAAACACTATAAAACAGACCAATCAGCATCCTCTGAGAAGAGGAGAGGAGGAGGCGCTACACCCAAGGCGGCCACGTTGGCTAGCTTGTAAACAAGTTAAATGAGCGCTGGAGCTTCTTGAACGGACAGTGGAGGCATCTGATTGGTCCACTGTGAATATAGTTGGATCATTCCTGTGTGGAATATATTTAAGGAGGCCTCAACAATACAAGTTTATATGATACACTTCCCCCCAATAGAATAAGCTATACAGATCCCATCTGTTTGTGAAGAGACCACAGGAGCCAAATCTGACCGGAGCAAACCAAAGCAAAAGAGGCAGCCAATCAGAGGCGAGAACCTGGCACACTGCGAAGATGGTCAAGCCGCCCTGGGCTGCTGTGAGGTCGCTGATGGATGATATGAGGTCACACAGCCAGAGAGGAAGACAGAGAGACAGGAAAGAGAATTACTAATTATTTCAGAATAATTTTTTTTTTTTTATATAATTTTTTTTGCAGTTATTTCACTGACTTCATTCAAAACTGTTGATGCACGTCTACCATCGCAGCAGGTCACAGCAGGTCACAGCCGCTTGCTCTCTGTTTACTCTCTGGCAGCACAACCCACTTTCAAACAGTTTCGTGTGCACCGCAGGCGTGCACATTCACATCCTCTCGCACACTTGCCAACCCCCCTTCCTCTCCCCCGAGCTCGCCGGCTCTTGAAGCTCAGCGGGAGGAGGTTTAATAGCTCTTAATTTTAATTAATTCCCCATCTCTATTAATAACCTCTACCGTTTCCCCGAGTGGCTCGGCCAAAAAAGTTCCAAAGGTGCCGCGATGCTCGTTATCCAATTGGCTGCACGGTGAGAGGGGGGAGGGGCTCATCCAGTGGACAGTAGGAAGCCAGCAATGAATAAATCCAAGTGGAGAAAGAGAATGGAATGAAGGCAAACAAAAACACAAAAAAAAAAAAAAATCAAGCTTTGAGCTTTAACATGTTGAGACGATGTTAAAGTTAAAATCTTGTGTTGTAATTTACATGTCAACACAAAGAGTCGAGGCTGTTTTTCTGCTTATCCATGGCCTTTTTGGTCAACGCACACACGCACACACACACACAACTGAAGTCTGGTCATGTCTCCGGCTAACAAAGCTAATCCCTCCACATCTGACATTAAGCCAAAGGATCGAGGGATGAAGAGGTGGACGAAGACAGGACAGAGGCTGAAGGTAATGATGAGAGAGGGGAAAAGGAGGCCATTGGCCAAACACTGCTGGTGTCTTTTAATCTGTGGACACCTTCATGTTTTCAATATTCATATATTCCCTCTGCAGTCTTCAATTTGTGTCTGCTTCGGTGTGAAACATTTTTGAAGACCATTTTTTTCCATTGACACCAATCAATTAAAATTTGTTCGACGAACAAAACATTTAAGCTCAGTGCTGACTCAGCAAAGGTGAGACAGAGAGGGAGGGATGGAGAAGAGAAGAAGAAGAAGAAGACAGGCAGCAGAAGTTGGGCTAAGCATTAATAGCTCCAGCCAAAGAACATGAGAGGTGACAAGATGAGAGACTCTGATGATGAGGGCGGTGATGACTGATGAGGAAGGGGAGGAGGAAGAGGGGAGGTTTGCCTCCAGTGGAGGAAAGAGTAAAAAAAATAAAATAAAATTCCGCAAAGTCACCTGCATTGTTTCTTGTTGTTTGTTTTTGTCCCCTCCAGTGCATTTCCTCTCTTAGCTCCAAATAAATCACTGCAATGTCTCAGCTCAGCTCAGCTCATCGTGATCGCAGCAATTGATATCAAGAGAAGAAGAAGAAGTAGAAGGAAAAAAATGTGTGACGTCTGAATCTGCCTGCACGGAACAAACTGGCAAACATCCATCGACAGCTTTTACCGATTAGAATCCTCAACTTGTGCTGTCTTGTTGTCTGTGGTGGTGTTGGACAGGAAGCGGTTTGAATTTGCAGCCCAGAAATATGCTGGATAGATAGATAGATAGATAGATAGATAGATAGATAGATAGAAGTACAGACTGACCAATAGATAGATAGATAGATAGACGTCATGTAACTGTCCTCTTCTTGCCCTTCCTTCCAACCCCGCCACCTCTCAAACGCGCACGCGCACCACTCACTCTCTCACTCACTCACTCACTCTCACTCTGTCTGTCTCTGTCTGCCGGCCAAACTTTTTCGCCGAGTTTTCGCTGCGCCGCAGACGCCGCAGATAGAAACTTGTGAACTATGCGGGTTATCTCCCGGTGACTGAGCAGAATTGTATTCTCCGCGCTCGCAGATAAGAAACCCGGCGCCCGTCAGCTCATGTCTGGCCGTGATCGCGGCTATATATCAGCCCCCACCTGCACCTCGCACACTGGCTGCCGAGTGACGCTCTCAGGACCACGAGCCTCGCTGCGGACTTTCCCAAACACTGTTGCGCCCCTCGCGCCCCCAGGAAGTCACCGAGTGCGTCAAAAGATCCCGGAGTTCCAGAAGAGGAAACTGCTCTTCGGTAGTTTTCCCGCCTTTTTTCTCTCACCCATTTTTTTTTTTCCTTGGAGAATGATCGCACCGGTGCCGGTCCAGATGTTCGTCCTCCTGCTGTTGCTGCTGTTTCTCCTCGGCTCGGTGAGCGGGCACGGACAAGTTCAGCAACAGTTAAGCACCACCAAGACCGGCAGCAGCAGCTCGTGGAGAGAAGGTGAGATGAACTCCTACATTTTGTGTTTGCGTTTTGGTCTGTGAGTGGACTTCGACACAACGCAGCCTGTCAATGAAGGTTTTGCCTTAAAGATGCTCCAGACAAGTGCTTAAAGATACATACATATAACTTTTGAAGAAAATAGATGGCCTTGCCCTAAAAATGATGATATTTGTTTTTGTTAAAGTTGGTGACCAGCGTATCTGAGCCAGTCATTGCATTGCCATCACATGGTTCGCCGCAAAGTGTTTTTGGGGTCACTTGACAAACACTGCCGGACCTGCACAGGTGGTTTGGTCCCAGTCCAGGTTCAGGTGTTGTGTTGTGTTCCAGTAGTTCTAGTTCCAGTGGTATGTGCTGGACAGGTGAACTAACGATTGCTACTGTTGGTATTTTTCTTTATTTGCTTTTTAATATGTGGCGGTGCATTTCAAAAGAGAGTTCTTTTGAAGGCGTGGAGCTACATCAACCCTGTTGGTGAGAGGCTGCAGGTTCCAGCCAGCTGGCCTGCTGTTGGCCTCGTTCACACACATTCTGAGGAGCTCTGGCCTATCTCACTTCCTGCAGGTGTAGCGTGCTTACTTTTCGCTTGATTCCTGAGGATAAAGTCACGGCGCCGCAGTGTTCTTTGATTGCACACACACACACACACACACACACACACACACACACACACACACACACACACACACACACACACACACACACACACACACAAGTACACAAAGGCACGCACACAGCTGCAGGGTTGCTCTTGGCAGCGAAACGTTAAATACCAGCGCGCTGGGTTCTAACCTGGACGTCTGCCCCCGAGGCCTGCTTCCACCTCTCGCTCCGTCTCTGTGTGTGTGCGTGTGTGTGTTTTTAATGAAAGAATAACATAGAGACACACACACACAACAGTCACGCACGAATGCACGCAAAGTAGGCTGCGTTTAATTGACCCTTTCCACCCCCTCTATCACTCAGGAAGCCCCCCGACCTGCTGTTGATGTTGCAGAGCTTAGTCTAAACAGGCTAAAACTAAAGTTGAAATCTTACTAGAACTCCTCCAGCTGACTCAAGTGTGTGTGTGTGTGTGTGTGTGTGTGTGTGTGTGTGTGTGTGTGTACACTCAAATGCAACAAATTTGCTATAGAAACAGAACAAAACAAAACAAGCTATGCTTCCCTATATGACAATGCAAGTTTGGCCAAGATTCAAAATATCTAATAATGTCTTTGTTCTTCATGTTGTTGGGAGAGAAACAGAAGATAGAAAATCTCCTCCTTCGTTATTTCGTCTCCCGACTAGAAAATAGAGCCGTCGTCATTGTCATTACTCACCCCTGTCGCTCTCTGGCAGCGTCTCAGTACTTCCTCCCAACCAGCTCACAGCCTTGATTAATACTTTTTATGGTAAACAAATACTCATCCTCTCTGTGCTTGTTGCGTTGTGGTGTCTGCCACACTCGCACACAAACACACACACATACACACACACACACCTGAGCTGTCATCTGTCAAACTAATGGAGAATTGGGGGGGAACTCCCTCGCTGTAATGAGGTCATGGGGAACTAATTGGTTCGGTGATGAGAGGAGGGGGGAGGCGGGGGATGGAGGTGAGGGGCGGGGGGGGTAGGGAGGCTGTTAACATTTAGGCAGGGAGAAGAAGTTTGACCAGAGTCCCCGGCTGGAAAACACGCTTCATCCTGGTTGCAGTGTCCCTGCAGGGAGGCTGCAATAAGAGTGTTGCCTTCAGAGACCCCAGTTTAACTCGTGACAGAACTCTCAAACAGGCGACACGTCACATTCTGCCAACATCTTTGATTTCCAACCCGAGTGACTCCGCTGGAGTGAAGCCTTTGATTTGATTTTTGATTAGCCGTTAGAAGGTTTTCATTGCGGGCGACACGGTGGCGCAGTGGTTAGCGCTGCCGCCTCACAGTAAGAAGGTCGTGGGTTCGATTCCAGGCCTGGGACCTTTCTGTGTGGAGTTTGATTGTTCTCCCTGTGTCTGCGTGAGTTCTCTCCAGCTTCCTCCCACAATCCAAAAACATGCATATGAGGTCAATTGAACACTCTAAAATTCTCCGTAGGTGTGCATGTGAGTGTGAATGGTTGTTTGTCTCAATGTGGCCCTGCGATGAACTGGCGACTCGTCCAGGGTGTCACCCTGCCTTCGCCCTGTGACAGCTGGGATAGGCTCCAACAGACCCCTGTGACCCTGAGCTCAGGAAGAAGCGGGTATGGAAGATGAATGAAAAAGTCTGTTGAATGCAGCGCTTAGCCCTCTGTTTGCAGCCTCCTGCTGGAGGCTGTGTTGGACTCAAGAACAAGCATGTACAGTAGGTGTTCTCCTGTTTACAAATGAACTCTGCGCTTGGGCATATTCTGAACCTCACGTTTGACAGGCTCTCCACCGCTTCCAAGCACTGCCCGAGTGAAAGCCTGTGTGTCACCCACTTGTCTCCGTGTGTGTGTGTGTGTGTGTGTGTGCGTGTGCGCGTGCGTGTGCGTGTGAGGTTGTTTCAGACAAGCTGTCTCTGCTCACTGCAAGGAATTCCCCCTAAGGTTTTTATCTTTCTTTCTTTCTTCTGTGTTTGTTCACAGCTCAGCGGCTCCTTCTTCTTCTCCTTCTTCTTCTTCTTCTTCTGGCCTGCCAGAGGTTGGTGAGGTTGGAATGGGCGGGGCAGTGAAAGTGTCCCCGTACTGACGCAAAGGAAGTGCGTTTGTATGGATCAAGAAACACAAGAGGGGCTCAACTCATCTCCTGATCTTGACTTTGTCCTGACTCTCCTGTGAAAGGACGCAGAGGTTCAAGTGCAGCATTATCTGCTTTCTGTCTTTGACCTCGCTGGCTTTAAGGCCGCGTGGCCCTGCGTGATGTGGCTGTCAGGAGGTCGAGTCGGCCTGTTTGTCTGCGGTGGATCAGCTGATGCCTCAGCCTGCAGCTCTGAGCTGCGACTTCACCGTCCAGGGTTTGAAGGTCGGGCCGAGCACCTTGAGAAATGTCACATTCTGAGCTGCGTGATGATCAGTGGGGGTGATGACCTTTGACCTTTGCATTGTTAAACAGCTGAGCAGGACTTTGTGTCTGAACGACGCCGAGATGCTGCTGAACCCGGAACGTTTTACCTCCTCCCCTCACCTCACCACTCTTCCCTAAAGGTTCCTGTAATGTCGCCCTCCTTCATTCCTTCTCCTCTTCCTTCCAATACGTCTCCTCTTATCTGCCTCCTTCCTCCTCCTCCTCCTCTTATCAGCCAGAGCCTCGGCCACATATCGGCAGCATCTCTCCAGGTGGCCCTCTTTCAATCTCACCAAACCCATTTCTGTTTTTATCTTCCCCCGCCCCTTCCTCTCCCTCCCCCTCCCTCGGCTGTTCTTACTCCTTCTAATCAAAAACTACTTTGACCTCTTGGCTCTGGCAGTAAATACTGTATATAATGAGGTTTGGTGACGTGCCTGCTGCTCTAAAGCCACTGGCCGAAATCGTGAGGGGGAAAATGTTGGCGTTAGATGTCGCTTGTTAGCACAGATGGCTAATCAGCCAATCACACGGCAGCAGTGTTGAAACCGAGAGTGAGAAACAAAAGGGATTTTGATGTGACTTTCGGACCTGTGTGGGGTTTTAAAGAGAAACGGAGAATATCCAGCGAGCTGCAGTCGTTGTGCCGGAAAAAGCCTTGTTGATGTCAGGGGTCAGAGGCCAGACTGGTGGTTGATCATAGAAGGGCAACAAGTGCTTTTCCTCTTGCCAAGACCCCAGTTCACAGTTTTTTTCTACCTCTTTTCCTGTTAATGAACAAGGCCTTGGTACCCAGAAAGTGTGATGTCATGGTTTTCTCTGGAAAGCCAACGTGACCTCGCTTCCTGTAAACACACACATTCACAAACACATGCACACACACACACACACACACACACACACACACACACTCACACACAATAATAATGAATATTTCTAGGCATTCTGAGGCATTTCAGCTCAAAATATGCAGCGACAGCCAGTCCTTAAACCATCAGCTGCAGAGTCTGTTTGACTCTGAAGCCTCTCGCGTCACACTGGGGCGTCTCTTCCTCTCCAGCTACGCTAACGCAGCACAGAACTTTGTCAGGCGCGTCGCACTGGTGTAGCGGCGGTTGAAAAGATTCGTGACATCGCCACGCCGCTTCCAAAAACAAAAACCTAAATGGGTCGACATCGGCGTCTGAGACGCAGGAAGACGTTGACACGGACGATTTGTGGCGCCGCCGGGTGCTAAACACGAGGTTGACAGCAGCAGGGAGGAGTGAGGCTGAGGCTGCTGGAATTCATGAGTCACTGCGGGGACAGACTCTCTCCTTGGCCTCCCACCTGCACTGACACACACACACACACACACACACACACACACACACACACACACACACACACACACAAGCTCAAAACACAATGACAGGATCTCCCTTTCAAGGAATCCCCCAATAAACACTCCTCAACTCTCTCTCTCTTTGGCTCACAAACACACACACACACACACACACACACACACACACACACACACACACACACACACACGCCAGCCAAAAGAGCCACCCCACCCCTAAACAGTTTGGCAGACAGTCTTTTCCGCCCCAGCATGGAGAAAATAGGGTGGTGACCCTTCGGACCGGCGTGACTGAGACGGGAGTCAAATGTGTGGCTGCACTCCAGCTGCTGGAGTGGAGCAGCAAAAAAGTTTAGCAAAGGAGCTTAAAAGAGTTGGAGGGCAAGAAAGGCGGGTGAGGGAGGGTAGTGGGGTGACGGGGCAAAGGAAGGAAAAGGTGTGCGGGGAAGAGATATGCCAAGTTAAAAGACATTTCTCTCAACTTTTCCACCCTGTCAGCTTGAAAAAAAGGAGATAGCAGCGCGACCAACAGGAAGCCGGGGGAGGGGGGGTGGGGTAATGAGGAAACAATTTCAGCGAGAGACGGCCAGAAAAGCTGGTGAGGTTTTTTTTAAATTTATTATTTATTATTATTCTGGTGGGTTTAAAAACCAATCTGCCCTCCGTATCTGATCAAGAAGGCTTGAAAGCTTGAAAGCAATGAGGTTTTTGCGGAAGGACGCAGACAAACATGGGCGCCGGCCAAGTGGAGATAATTAAGCTTCTTGACCTCTGACCTGCGCGACGACTTTTAATGATTAAAAAAAAAAAAACGTGAATGGCACGGGAGCGTGCAGACATGCGGAACATCCTCACACACGCTCAGTGACGGGACTGCAGTCAACCGCTGTCAGCTCCGCTTCCCGCATCCCAGCGAGTCGGAGCATCTTGTGGCTGCAAGAGTCGAGGAGAAAAAAAGTTTGTAGTTTTTTTTGTGACAGTCGATCTCGGTTGGCGGCACATCAGCGAAATTTGAAAGCGGCACAAAAAAATAGACAAAAGATTGTTGTGTTGGAGATAAAGAGACATTTGACTTTGATTAGACTTTTTTTTAAATGAGCTTCATCCTTTCACAATTTTTTTTTTCCAAAATTCAGAGTTTTCAGTTTTGACTTATTGGAATCCCAGATTGTTTTGTTTTTACTACTTTTTAGGCTTTTACCGATGTTTTGTTTTTTCACGTGGCGCTTTAGTCACTTCAAGTGGGCTTCTTGTGTATTTACAGTATTTCCAAACAACACTGTGGCAACAGGGTTGGAAACATGGTGCACAAACATTTAGAAAAAGACGCTGTATTTTGGGTTAATGCGCTGCCTTGACCTACCACTAGGTGGAGACGTGCGGTCCGAGTTGCACCAATGAAGAAGAGTAGGAGAAGAAGAGCTCACTTTGAACTTCTTCATGTAACAACTCTCGGCTTGCGGTCACTTTCCCCTTTTTTTTCTTCTTTCATTTCACTTTGCGTGCAACCTTGGTGCGAGCATCTTCCTGGCTGGAAAACAGAGAGAACAGTGTGGAGGTGAGGAACAAAGCGAGGCCTGTTGTTTAGCCTGGGCAGAGTGAGGAGCCGTCTGCTGTGATAGCCAGGTTAAGAAGACACGAGCAGGTGTGTCTGGGTATAAAACACACACGTGTGATGAGGAGATGTGAGAAACAACAAAGGAAGGACGAAAGAGGGCAAGACATGAAATGATTGAGCGAGGAAGGACGCAGGATGAATGAACAGGACGCCGTTCTCCAGTCAGAGTCAAATCTTCTGCCTCTGTGATTTTCTTTTTTTTGTAAATCATTATTATGTCGAAGCCGCATTCCTCATACGCGGCTCTTTTCACACTTTTCATACTTCTGTCAAAGTCAAAGTCAAAGTGTCTATTCTTGGGGATTTTCACCGCTAAGACCGATTCATGTTTTTTTCTTCTTCTCTCTCCTCTTCCACTTACAGTCAGCATATTTTCACCAAAGTCTGTACATAGAGGTTTTATTTTGCCCGAGGCAAAGGTAATGAATTCAGTAAAGGACAAGATCTTTAATTCCAAAGATGTGCAGCCGCAATTTTTCTGGCTTTCCGCGTCTAATAAAGGATCTGAGAGGGGCAGCGTCATCCCGTTTGCGTGGATGTCATCATTTTCTTCCTTCCAGTGAGGCTTAGAGAGAACTGAACATAATTGAAGGAAATACACTGCTACCACATTTTGTCTTTGCTCAGTGAGAAAAAGCAGGACTTTACCGCCTCTTCCTTTCCTTTAAAGCAACATGACAAAGTTTTACTGCCACACTATAGTTTTTAAATAGTTATTATGTGTTGATGTGTTGACTTTTTGCAGGGTGAACGACAGCAATAGCTGACACAAAAGTGTTTCCATGACACCTTTGCGATATACCTCTGTATCGTCTGGAAGACCACCTCATGAGAGCGTCAAAACCTTTTAGCCGTATATGAGAGGTTTCTCAAAATTTAGGTCTTTCCATTACCAGTTTATTGCGATATTTAGGTTTTGCGCAATTGTAGGGGTAATGGAAACGCAGCTCCTGTCATCGACACAGCGCCCCCGTTGGCTTGCTATAGGACTGCACCAAAAAACCCACCTCAAGCAAAACCTTTTTGCCAATTGGAGAATTTTTTCACCTAGAATTTTGCTCTTTCCATGAATTTCATGTATGGGTAGTAGCTATGAGAGACAACAATAGTTGCTGATTGTTGTTATATTGATAGCTGAGATGTTGTTGTGATCAGTCTGAAGTGCATGAATGCTGTCGAGCGCTCATAGACTGCTCAATCTGGACGACTCCTCCGCTCTCATTGTGCCAGTAGTGCCGGCTGAGTTGCCGGTTCTTGTTGCGTCGGCGTTGTGTTGCGGTTGAGTGTGAGGGGGGTCGCCGCCTGCCACACAACAGACTGCCGTGTGTTCGCTTTCCTCTTCTCAGGTGGGCCGTAGTGACGGAGGTCCTCTCAGGGAGCAGACGCCTGCCGAGAGCCGACAGAACAGGATGATGGAAGATAGAGAGTCTGAAGGCAACAACAAGTAGAAGAAGAACAACAAAAAAATAGAATAATAGTGAAACGCTGCTACTGGGTTCGGGCCGTTCGGGGGCTAAGTGGGGGTGAGAACATGACAGAATGTCAGAAGTGGCAGAGCAGGAAGATGAGAGCAGGAGCTTCTTTCACCCCGGGAGACTCATCCCTGCTGAAGGAGGGAGATAAACACTCTCTCTGTGTGTGTGTGTGTGTGTGTGTGTGTGTGTGTGTGTGTGTGTGTGTGTGTGTGTGTGAGAGAGAGAGAGAGACAGAAATCCTCCAGTGCACTGCAAGGGCTACGTCTTTGTTACTCCGACAATGACGCTCTGACACAAATGAAAAAGATTTCTCTCTGTCTTCCTCCCTCCTCCAGACCCTCCCACCACTCCCCCGTCAAACACTTTTATCTCCCCCTCTCCGGCTGTCAGCGCTTCTTCTCCGTATTTCCCTTCCGCCCGCTCTGATTCCTCCATTTGCGCACCTCAGCGTTTCTCCGCGTCATCTCTTCTCGTTTCTCTTTTCCAGCTCGGGCTCTTGTCTTCATTAGCGAGGCTCCTCTTGCTCCTCCGCCTCCTCCTCCTTTTCTTCCTCCTCCTCCACTTCTTCCCCTCCTCCCCCTCGTCTTTCTCCTTCTCTGCCACTGTCGTTCCAGTCGTTTACTCTCTGAACTCGTCATCGAAGAGAGTCGGCATGCGGCGCAGAAGGCAAACATGGAGGGGTTTGTTCAGGGGAGAATGTAGGGGGATGTAGAGAGAGCTGGACGGAAAAGAGGAGGAGGAAGAGGAGGCCTTGTTAGATAGAAGAAGGTGTAAAGCAGTGGGGAAAACGGAGAACAAGAGGCCAGACGTGTGCGAGTGCAAGAGCCTGCAGCCCGAGAGGAGATCCCAGTGGTGGAGCGAAGGTCACACCACTGTTTAACCCTGCGCACACACTCACGCACGTGCACACATATTATAGGCATGCATACAGTGCACACAGACACACAGACAAACACACACACACAGACACACGCGCACACAGCTGATGTTAGGCAAACAGACGGCAAAGCAGGACGGATGTCAAAACATCAGCATCTGCTTGCTGTCTCTCTTTCTCTCTCTCTCAGTCGATCTCTCTCTCTCACACACACACACACACACACACACACACACACACACACACACACTCTCTCTCTCTGAGCAGGCCTCCGAGGGGTTTGCGGCTGATATTTGATAAGCGTGTCGTGGAGCAGCTGGGGCTTCAAACAGCAGCAGGGTTCATTCATTCATTTCATTCAGGTCGGGAAGTAACAAAAAAACACTGAAAAATACAGCATGTTACTCTTGAAGCTCGGAAAATGTTTGTAAATCAGAGGCAGCTCTAAAAGGACCTTGAAAGCGTCGGTCTGTTGCATCTTTTTTGTTTGGTTATCGACACGAGAGGCGTTTTTACCAGAATGTTTTTACTGAACTGAGTGCGAAGCCGGTCAGAAGCAGCAATTTGAGGAAATGTTGCCCAGTTATGATGGAACTGACGCACTGCAGCTTCTACTGTTGTTTACAGCAGGGGCTTCCTGTCTTTGTAAGTCCTGGCCATAGCTCTGCCTCTTTCACCTCAAGGAATACTGATTGGTTTGGTCAACATCCAAACGATTGCTTTTTGGTTTTTTTTTAAGATGGATTTGTGAGAGGGTGACACGGTGGCGCAGTGCTTAGCACTGCCGCCTCACAGCAAGAAGGTCGAGGGTTCGATCCGGGGCCTGGGACCTTTCTGTGTGGAGTGTGCATTTTCTCCCTGTGTCTGCGTGGGTTCTCTCTTCTTACTCCCACCGTCCAAAAACATGTTTGTGAGGCAAATCGGAAACTCTAAATTGACCATAGGTGTGTGTGTGTCAGAGAGAACGGTTGTTTGTCCCTGTCGCAATAAAAAAACTGGTAATGGAAACACCTTCCTCGCAGGATGAGATTTTACAAGAATTACGGCTTATGCGCTTCGCACCATGCAATGGAAACACCTGCATATCACTTTTATTTTGTGAAAAACTGTAATGGAAACGCAGCTTATGTGGCCCTGTGATGAACTTGCGACTTGCCCAGGGTGTCACCCTGCCTTCTCCCTATGGCACCTGGGATAGGCTCCAACAGATCCCCACAACCCTGGGTGCATTACAAAGCTGGTATTGGAAATGGATGGATGGATGGATGGATGGATGGTTTGATGGATGGATGGATGGATGGATGGATGGATGGTTTGATGGATGGATGGATGGATGGATGGATGGATCCGTGAGAGTGAAGCGTCTGAGCGATCAGATTTCCAACAGAGATTTTTAATTGTGATCCTTTCCTTCATCTGACTGACAACATGCCGACACCTCCTCAAACCTCACCAGGGACATTGCTAGTCAGGGTGCCAAACACCCTCCCCAAAAACCCCCTGTAGGTTAGCAATGGAATAACAGGCTGTCTGAACAGCCGGTTGTCTTATCGTCTATAAATCATTTAAAATGGAAGTTCACTTTGTTTAATTTTCACAAACAATGCAAATATGCGGCGTGCATATTTTAGGTCTATTATTTAAGGTACTGTGTGTGTGTGTGTGTGTGTGTGTGTGTGTGTGTGAACATAGCCCTAATTGATTGTCCTCGTCAGCCCTGTTGTTTAGACTGCAGTAGCTGTCAGCAGCAGCCGGCTGCTGCTCTAACAAGCTCCGGACCCACACACACTCTCTCACACACACACACACACGCACACTCACACACACATACACACAGTGTTCCAAACATTATCCCATTAGTCCCTATTGTAGAAACAGACTCAGCCAAGCAGCTCACAGATACAGATTTATGGGTTTTTGCCAGAGATGTCTGTAAGTTTGCCGCCGTGCCAATAAAACATTTCGGAACCTGAAGCATGCAGAACTTGTTACACACACACACGCACACACACAGATGTACAAGGCACATGTGTGTGGAGGCTAGTGTTAGGTTGGAACTGTTGTCGGCATGTTTGTATTTCGGAAAGAGAAGCCAAAACTTGAAGATTGACTGATTGTATTCATGCTAATCCTTGTAGCGTTAGCAGGGCTCACATTCACTTCCTCTTCCTTGTCTGTGTCGTCTTCTGGGGTTTTTGTGGCAGTTAATTGCGTTTTCTCCCCTGGTTTTGTCACAATGAATCCTAAAACCGGCACAGCACTTTTCAAAGATAAATATCCAAATTACCAAATAGGCAAACCTTCATTTGCAAAATGATGTGACAAAAATAAACTTTTACTTTACCTGTACAGCAGAACAAAACTGCAGCTAATCTCTAACTGGTCACTGAAAATACAGACCCCGTATATCAGAAAGTATCTCTGGGACTCGCAGTTAACCTGCCGTTGCTTTGGTCTATTGACCGCTGTTGTGCCTTTATCGATCGTTACTGCCGCCTAATAAAACAAACCCAGTAACGGAACTCGCACCAAGTGGGGTGTGGGGGGATGAGATTGGGGGGGCACTGCGGCTTACTGCTCTGCCGTGATGAAGCGATGATGAAGCCAGCCGCCGATGAGGCCTGTCATCCGCTGAGAGCCTCGCACTGTTCGAGGTTCACATCCAACCAACGCTCATCTCTCACCCGTCATCCATCCGCCGTCATTTTTGACTGGCGGTCATTCCTGCACGCGCACCCTCGTATGTTTTGCCACAGAAGCTCTGCAGCAGCAGCAGCAGCAGCAGCAGCAGCAGCAGCCCAGCCGAGACCGAGTGGGTCCTCAGCGCTGACTCAGCGAATGTTGGCGCCTCCTGCATTATTCAGCGGACTAAGCCAAGGTGTTAGACAGGAGCGCATCGGCGCGGAGGACGGGCGCATGCTAAGCAGAGCGGCGGAGGCGGGTGGTGGTGGGGGGGAGGGGTGGTGGTGGAGGAGAGAGCGTGTTGGTTTTAGCGCGATAAAGAGATTAGCCAAAGGAAACACGGCTAACACTGCGGCCCCCCGCTTCCATCCGCGTGAACTTCATCTCTGAAGAAGTTTAGATGGGGGAAGGGGAGGGAGAGGGCCACTCAAGCGTGCACGTGAACCACCGCTTTCCCACAATGCAACGCACCACATGTAGGGAATGGGGCCAACTGAAGAGGAAGATAAAAAAAAAAAACAGCTGCAGAAATGGTATAAAAAAAGCAGGGGGTAACTGCAGTAGCGGAATGTTTACTATCGGGATTTTCCAGATGTACTGTGTATAAATAACGACTGCACTGCATGTTTAATGGGCTTGCGGTTTAATTGCACAAACTGTGGCCAGATTTCGTTTCATTGGAGGACAGTAAAGCAGGAGTAGTGAGGCTGTGGGATTAAAGAGTTGCATTGATCTCTAGTTTCTGTTCCAATGAGAGGACTGCGTCTTTCACTCATGCTGAGATACTGGCACAGAGAATTCAGGTCAAAGGTGTAAACATGGTTCAGTGGTTCAATATACATTTCAAGCAAGTCTGTAGCAGCATTTGGCTGGGTTCTAGTGAAGCAGGCTTAGATTGGCCTTTTGCTGTACGGCTCTTGACACAACTCGTGCTTGAGATGGACCGAGTCGTCTTTTGCGATAATCGTCATTGACCAGTTGCTAAAATTCCTGCCCGTAATTTTCAACTTCAACAAGGTTGGAGAAAACTCTTTGGCTGCCAGTCACTGCTGGAGATGAATTAAAGCTGAAAAACGAAAATGTATATGCATCCTTAAAAGTGATGTCCTTCTGTGCCTCAGAGGCCGAAACCGTTTCTGCTCTGTGTCGCTCTTCTCTTCTTTCCTCGGCCGCTCCCTCTCTTTTTCTGCCCCTCTTCTCTCTGCTGACTCCTAAATCTTTCAAACTTTTATTTTGCCCTCCCGTCTGTCCCAGCCTGTTGTCGTAACCTCTGTCCGTGTCACAGAGCACGCCTTTTGTGTTTTGGCTTCAAAGGGGACGCACACTTTTTGCACAGTGCACACACACCCACACATACAGACACACAACGAGGCTTTAAATATTTCATTCTATTGTTATTTTCCTCCTTTTTCACAAGCAAGCAGTAAGACGGCCACGTGGTCAACTCACTGATTTAACAATAGGTTCTTCAGCTCAAACGATTGATAGACTTGAATCGATGACAAAAATGATTCTGAATCAAAGCGTTGCTTCCTTAATTCCGCTAAACTGTGGTTCTGCTGTTGTGTTTGAGGATTCACAATTATTTTTTAATTTTTTTTTTCCCATTGGTGTGCCAACTGGTTCTGAATAAAGGACGAGCTGTCTGGGATTTTCAGACGTGTCTTTTTCCTATTTTTATATTACTTTCCCACCTATTCAAATTATACTTTTAACTAATGGAATTGAAGAAAAGTAATTGATTGATTAATCAATGAACAACCAGTGGCTGCAGCTCTAATGTTTCCTGTCAAGGTCGGCCAGTTTCCTGATGTCAGAAGCCAGCGACTTCTTTTGGCTCTGCAGCCGTCACGCCAGCTGCTGCTGAAGCCTGCTGCTGCTGCTGCTGCTGCTGTTGTGTCCAAACTGAAGGGGACCTAAAGAATGCAGCATGTTCCTGTCTATAATTATATATAAGCTTGTTGCCCTCCATAATTCATGGCCGTGTTTCACCACAGCTGCCTTGGCACATATAGAGCTCTCAGATGAATGCCTGCGTGACCTGCCTAATGCACCCGACACCCCTGCGCTCCTTAAACATGCACTTTTTTTTTTTTTTTGCCTCGTCCTCGATCATGGTTTTGTCAGCAGGAGCGGAGAACCGAGGTCTCCGCCAAGTTCCCGGCGGGATGAGCTTTTCCCCCCCCCCCCTCCTGCTCCGTGCCGACTCTTCACTGTAGCCTCCCAATTCCCAAAGTCTCCACGCAGCCTTACGGATTAAAAGAATTAAAAAGAAAAAGAAAAGCGGAAAGTTAACTGGTTCCAGCAGCGGGAATGGTGGGACCGCTGTGATTATGTGGAAGACAGGAGCGAGAAATCACACGGTCAAAGTTCTTTTTTTTATTTATTTTTTTTATGTATCCCTAAGGCCTGGGGACTGATAAAAATCTTAAAATCCACATTATCTGTCCCGTGCAGGCCAGGAACCTAAAAGACGCACCAAACCAAACCTGGAGCTATGGCATGTCCGGGTGTGTGAAAAAATAAGAATTGGGAAAAAAAAGATGGTGCAGGATGGAGGGATTCCGAAAAGGAGAAGAGGAGGAGAAACGCTGGTGGAGAGCAGATGCTGACCAAAGCTGACACCCCTCGGTGTGCAGCATTCACCTCCAGGGCTTCTGCGTGTGTGTGTGTGTGTGTGTGTGTGTGTGTGTGTGTGTGTGTGTGTGTCATCCCTCTGTGCCTTGACTGAGAAACAAGGGAGAATATTTAAGGCTGATTTGTCATGAGGGCGAAAACAGTGAAGCCAGCAGCGGCTTTGATAAGCAGCGGAGCGAGGGGATACACACACACACACACACACACACACACACACACACACACACACACACACACAGGATAAACACTGATCCATCTTGCATATTGCTATAAAACACAAACATCTATGGACAAGACACACTCACGAGCACACACAGACACACACACACACAGTGTTGACTGGCAGTGCTGCTGCTAATGGCCGGTGTTTTACACTCGCTCACCAAACACAGGTGAATAAACAATGTCAGCAGCAGAAACTGGACAAGTGAAAGAAGCAGCACATTCAATATTCCAACGTTCCCGATGATGCTGCTGCACTCGTTTCCTGAGTTAGGGTTAGGGTTAGGGTTAGGGAAAGAACATGGCTGCTATACAGGGCAATAAAAGACAGCATTAACATGTTGGGGTTGTGGATTCTGTCAACCGTGAACTAGTTTCTGCCTTTAAAACCGAACCAGCGTCGTGCAGCCGTCTGCGTTTCAGCCGTTCCGAGTTCTTCTTCCTTCTTCCTCCCAGAAGATGACGGAGCTAAAAGTTGCACCTCTACTTTGTGACAGTGACGCCTTCCAAAGACCTATTTGTGAAAAATTTTGTCTTGGGTTTAAATTATTTCATCATGGCGGGGGAGTCTCAGTCGGCGGCTCTCTTTTCATTCTCTCCTCTTGTCTTTTTTTTTTATTATTGAGAGTTAAAGTGGGAAAACCACCATGAAGGAGAGCAGCAACGCCGCCTCCCTCCAGGGAATTCTTCCTGGCTGAAAGCTGAAACGCTTGATGTGTGTGTGTGTCCTCTTCGCCCACGTCGGGCTCCTCTGAGAATTCCTTTCTCTCTGTTTCCCTCCCTGATTCTTTGCGAGGATGAAAGTCAGACAGGATATGTCAGACGGGGAGTGGCAGATGTAGGAAATGGGGTTGTCTTGTTGTAGGTAACGTCCTACGGGAGCAAGGAGTCTCTGAAAAACGCATCGAACGAAGGGAGAAAAATAACCATCGTCTGCAATAAAAAAGACTTCTCATTTGTGGTGAATGTTTGCACACCCTCACGCACCTGCCGTCGACTTTTAATTAACTCGGGAGATGTGAAATGTGACTCCTACTTTTTCTCCAGTCCCGGAGAGATGCTTTTGCGGTGTGTGACGCACGCACTGTATGGTTGCAAGGCATTGTGGGAGTGCGAGCGGCGCCGGATCTGGCGGGTGTGAGGAACATGGCAACCCGGCGCTGGAGGTGGGAGGTCCGAGTCTGGTGAAGCTTCTTCTTCTACCCTTGCTAAACATGTAAGGGCTGTAAAGTGTGACCACACACACACACACACACACACACACACACACACACAGCAAGATGTCACATGGCATCACTGTCACACTTGTTTAAGTGTCGAATTGATGGGCCTGAAAGCTTAATTGCAGGAGTCATCTTCTTCAGTCAGCCTCCCAGAGTTGAAATCCCAGTCGTGTGAGTCACTTTTTTTTTGGCTTGGCTCTGGCGTTATTTTTCTTTTGTCACCGATGTCATTCTGATGGGAAGGAACTTTTAACTTCCTGTCAAGCTCAGGAGTTAAGAGGAGGCGTGCGAGTCGATTGCTTTTTTGCAGCACCGTTCCAATTACAGGCTCTCTTTTAACGAGCGTGTTTGTTTAGCACCGACGCGTCAGAGTGACAAAATAAAAGCCGATCGGCTGGATTTCAGGGCTGAAGTTTGGCGGATCCATCCGTTTTCCTCATCAGTTTAACGGTGTTTCCTCTATAAAAGAACAGCGAAGAACTAAAGACCCTGAAGTGTTTTTTTTCTCTGCAACTGAGTGGCTTCAGAAGCACTTCAGCTAAAGTGGCCATCAACGATTCCCTTTTTAACCACTAGAGGGTGCAGCTGAGCACATCATTTAACCTCTGGCCCCGCATGTTTTGTATACAAAGAAATAGACACATTCGCTGACGAGTAAAGACAATGTCAAGTGAATGAACATGAGCATGCTCACATCGCTAACATGCTAAAATGATGGGGTGAATCCAGATTTACATGAGTCCCATTGGCTTCTTCTGGCTCGGCAGCCGCTTTTCTCTCGGCCGTCCGGGGATCTTTAATGGGATCTTTGATCATCATTTGCATGAAGGTTCAAGTGTCGCTGACATCGCTGCATAATGTATCGGTGGGTCAGTCGACGTGCGTCCAAAAGGCCCCGGAGCAAATTTACATCTTCTTTGTAACGCTTCATCACACCTTTGTCTTTTTACTTTCTCTTTTCTTTGCTTTTTCAGTCTCTTATATGCAAGAACTTTCCAAGTTGTTGTGGCTTTGGTAGTTATAGTTTCCTTTGTGTTGTTGTAAACATGAATTTTTCAAAAGAACACCAGACTGGTAAATGTAGAGACTGATAAATATTCCAAAGCTGTTTACTCCAAGTCGTCTTTTGCTTTTTTTTTTTTTTCCAGGTCAGGTCACGATCAGATACAAAGCAGAAACTGAGAAAAACATGATTTGTTCATGTTTGTTGGTGTGGAGGTAAAATGAGAACCAGTTCACACAGCTTCTGCTTCACTTTAAATACCACAAGGGGGGAGAAAGCAATAATCGCCCTCAGGAAGTTGATGTTGTGACTTTTAACAGGAAATCCATCATCCACATTTCCCTACCGCTTGCCAAACAGGCTGGGTTTTATTCTAAATTGGCCTCTGCTTTCTGAATGTATTCTGAAAATGGGCTGTTTCCATAATAGAAACACAAGTTGGTATATAGAGTCTATTCAAACAGCTGCAGTCAGAAGGCCAAAATTGACTAAAATATCCAAGGCCAGGATGGAATAATAAATAACGAGAACCAGTGGAAGATGCAGAGACTAAAGTGGCTCGTTGGACAGAAGCTCCGCCTTTCAAAACTTCAAGAGAGCTGAAGCTTCGAGTTGACGAGGAAATAAAAAGAGATGTTGAGATCCTGGAAAAACGCAGCCGGTCGACGAGAGAAGACTTTTCTCAAGTCTTCTCTCAGGTGGCTCCTCGCCGGCCGACACACCGGAGGGTTTTCATCACAGAGTCGACTGCTGCAATGCGCAATCAGCGGCGGCAGACGGCGCAACCTTCTCCGACTCAATACTGATGACAGCTCTCTCTCTCTCCCCCCTGGTGGGCGTCACTCAGCGCAGGGGAGCTGCACCGTGTCAGCCGCGCACATCATCACAGAGCAGGAAGGGGGCGTAGCCCCGCAGCAGCCCGGCTGATTGGCTACCCAGGGGGGCTCCCCGCTCGTCTCCCCGCCAAACAGCTGAGAGGTGGAGCAGATATCACCACCGGAGAAACCGGCACCAAGAGAGCGTTTTTCCTCATCGACAAGATGAGTCGGAAAACTGCAGATTTTAGCCCTCTGTTTGCAACCTCCTGCTAAAACTGATTCCCCCTCTTGGACTTTCCATATGGTGGGTTGTGAGAAGCATCGTCGCTAACTTGGAAGGCAGGTTTTTTTAATATGCCTTTTGTGACATCACACAGGGCCACATTCTTCTCCCTGGTAGATGATGAGACCACAGGGGAAAAAAACTAAACAAAAAAAAAAAAACTTTTTAAATTTTCCTTTCAATGTTTTGTGCAAACTTTATTCACTGGCTGACGTTTTAAGAGCTGGCAAAGTTTACGAACTCACTCAATTAAATTTAGTCAGGCAAAGCCCTTTAAACTCTCTCTCTCTTTCTCTTTGTCTTTCTCTTTCTCTCTCTCTCTCTCTCTCTCTCTCTCTGTCTCTCTCTCACACACACACACACACACACACACACACACACACACACACACACTGCAGGGGGAGCCCCGGGTCCCCAGGAGCCTTAGTAGGTTAAATATTTTGAGGGATAAGCACTTTTATGACTGAGTGGACATTCACAGTCAGGCCTCTGATCAGTAGGCTGGAAAAAACGCTTGACACACAAACGAGGCTGAACGGAGACACACGCACACACACACACACAAACATTGAGTTTTCTGACACACACGCATGAATGCATTAAGCGGAGGGAGGGGAGCCAAAGGCTCAGAAAAAAAAGAAATCGCAAAAGAAAGAACATTTAAATTAAATTACTTTTTCCGCCACTGGACAACGATTCTCAAAAACTTCACGGATGGTAATGTCACACACACACTCACACGCTTCTGCACCGTCGGTGACCTTCAGCGATATTGTCAAATGGACACAAAAAAGGTAAAGGACTAAATTATTGACTGAGGCACAAAAAAAAATGAGCAGCGCTGCGCAAAGGGAGGGAGGGAGGAGGGCGGGGCTTTCTGGGCCAAGAGGTGGAGGAGAAGGCCGAGGCTTCATCATCGTCTCCCGGGGGAGGAGGGTGGTGTGTGGGAGTGGGAGGGGGGCAGCCTGCACCGCTGCCCACCTCCATTATAGATTCAGCTTTTTTTCTCACACAAAAACACACATCGCTCAGAAAATAAAGCCCCGTCAGCCGACTTCAGCAGAGCGACTGACCTCGGAGGGAGGGGAGGGGGGGAGTGAGAGGAGGAGAGGTCGGAGGCGGGGGGGGCAGAACAGATGGGAGGAGGGTGGGGTGCAAGAAACGTGGGTGTCGTCGCAAACGTCCGTCGGTGCCCAGAAGAAATTCTCCCAGCCTGAGGGTCGTTTTCCCGTTTCACTTTTCCTTCCTAACATCACGACTCACGAGCACACAGTCGTCTGCTGATGTGTGTGAACGGCAAAGTTCCCTACGCACCTGCCGCGCGGTTCGGGATTCAGTTATCGCCGCAGAGCAACAACGTCGCCGGTTCGATTCCCGAGAGTGTATACGAGGCTGCAGGTCAGTGCGCCGACTCTCAGTCCGTGATTGGTTGATTGTCTGGCTGTGTGGCGCTGTTACGATCAGGGTGTCACATGTCCAGCGCGTGGCTCCGCCCCCAATCAGCCCAGGACAGCTGGGACAGGATCCACCGCCCTCTGCTGGTCACAAACTATTATTTTGAATCTAGTCAAAATGTGAGATCACTGAAATGTGTATTTTTTTTTGACTGCAAAGTTCTCTGAACGCACACAGTGGTGATGTAATTTCATCACATCATCTTAGAGGGTGGCAGCCAGTGGTACCTCATCTGTCCGACTGTCATTCTGTTTGTCATTATAAATTGTTGTGACTTTGGAAACAGCCTGTTTGACTGGAGTTTATACGTCTCCCAAGGTAACGGTGTCTGACGGTCAAAAAATATTTGGACTGAATTTTTTTTAATGTTTCATTTTAATTTGGAATATCATGTCAGGCCACACACACACACACACACACACCTTCCTCTGCCACTATTTATGAGGATCACATCATCATTCATCCTCCTCTGCCGTCAGGTTGACCTTCTCCTTGCCACCAACGTCCCATTTAATTGTACCTTCGCTTTAAAGAAATATTATAATATGATGACTGCTTAAAGGTCAGACATGTGGTTCGGATCATCAAATGTCAATGTATCTAAAATGGATAATTTTAAAGGTCCCATGTTTTAAAAAGAATGTACATCATTTTACCAGTGTTTTGGTCCTGGTCTTCGACTGTTTGCTCCATTTTATCCGAAATTTTGTGCTGAACCACAGTTCTGGAAATCAGCCCCTTTGTGATGTCACTGAAACCTCTTGGCTTAGTGACCAAACCTTTGGCCAGGTGTTGGCTCCTCCCTCTCACACCACCTATATTTTTTAGTGGAGTTCTACTGCTTTGGATAGCAATTCACGAGAGGCTGCTGGGCTGCCTCTCTTGCAGTTGGGATGAAATAATGAAAATGTGAGAACAGATTGTGGGACCATTTAAAACAACCAGTGACAGAAATGTGTTTGGTTTGAAAGTTTTGGCTGTGGAGCCTTTTAGAGACTCTAAATGCTGTTATTTAAATATTCCAACGAGGCAGGCAGGTCGCCTGATTTCAGACTTCAGCTCATCAGCAGCTGCCAAGGAGTTCTGATTGAGGGGGCGGAGCCGAGACAAGTTTGTGAATCATCAAAAAAGTGATTGTTTTCAAGTGAGCCTCTCTGATGCCGGTGAAAAAAAAAAACTCTTGACCTTTTTTATGTTTATTTGTTCTCTTTCTCTTTTCACAAAGTGTGTGTAATGTCAACCGGCTTGTTTTGTTTCCAACCAACTGATTGAGCTGCAACCACTAACGCACGCCATTCGCCTCAACACAGGGTGGCACCGCATGGATGAGACCATCCTTGTGACGGAGAGGGGCGGAGTCCTCCAGAGCCCGGAATTCCCCAGAAAATACCCCCGCATGGTGTTCCTGTCGTGGAATCTGCTCTCGCCGCCCGGGACTCACATACTCCTGGAGTTCGACCACCGCTTCAAGCTGGAGGACTCGGCTGAGAATGGCGGCTGCTGGTGAGGTGCCTTCACCAACATTTACCCACACGCAGCACATGCACTGTTCCATCCAGCTCAGAACCGTATGTTTCAGCTGGATGACAATGTCCCTCGCTCGCTTCAGAGCATATAAGTACAACAACTACAAGAATTTAGTTTTCTTATTTTGTCAAAAAAATAACTTCAATTTGTTTGTGTCCATTTTAATGTAGCCAATCTTCTGAAAACACATTAAAAAAAAATCTCTCTGAAATAAAACATTTAAATGACAATAATCGGGACTGAGTAAAATTTTAAGGTTTTCCGAAAAAAAAAATTCTCACTACTGAAGCGATGCAAGGGTGGGTCGTAAAGTTTACAAGATCAAAGTCCCCAACAGACGTGCGGCAGCAGCAGCAAAGTGTGAAAAATGATGACGCCAAAGTGTTGTGAAAACCGTGATTGAAAGGATGAGACAGTGAAAAGGTGTGCGTGTGTGTGTTGGTGGTGGTGGGTATCATGAATAGAGAGATGGATAGCTGAAGTTAACTTTCTTGGCAGGAAGTGTGTTTGTCCTTGGGGGTTGATGGGAGAAAATAGACTTTCTAATCCCCCCCGTGCAAGTCGGCCGTCTTTGTAAGCACTTTGCCGGCAAGACAATGAGGCGTTAGCGGGAGGCAGATTTTTGGCGGCAGGCGCAGGTAACAGGTCCCTTCCTCTAATTCCTTTAAAATCAAATCATGTGTGTGTGTGTGTGTGTGTGTGTGTGTGTGTGTGTGTGATAGAGACACAGCATGAAACACTCTCCAGTCAGTCTTTACGCAGCAGAATAGGCCCCATTTCTCCCTGAGTGTTTTGGCTGAGCGCCCACAGAAGAACTTTCCACTTATTTATTTATTTGCTTATTTTTTTGAGAGAGCTTAGTGGTGAAAGAAAGAGGCAAAAATCCCACAGAAGTCTTTTGTGGCGCTTAAGAGGGTCAACAGAAGCTGGCAAAGCACATCATGTTTTAATTGGACGATTGTTCTGCAGAGTAGTCGTTGTTTTGAAGCAGCCCGGCGACTAAAAACACACTGTCAAGGTTTTCTGACTTTGCAGACGTCACCAAGTTCACCTTCTGTTGACGACTATAGCTTCTGGAGAGACGTCTGTCCATCCATCTGTCCATCCATCCATCCATCTATCTGTCCATCTATCTAATGCATCCATCCATCCATCAAACATCCATCCATATAAATTCCTCCATCTGTCTATTAATCGATCTGTTTCTTCATCCATCATTGATCCACTTATCCATTTTTTAATGCACCCATTCATCCATCCATCCACATGTCTATTCATCCATCCGTTTCTCCACCCATCCATCCATCATCCACTTATCTGTCCATCCATTTTTAATTCATCCTTCCATAAATTCATCATACACCCATATTAAAATCCATTCATCCATCCATCCATCCATCCATCCATCACCCCATTCTTCCATTCATCCATCCATCGTCAGTCTGTCCATCCATCCATCATCAGTGAAACATGTTGTAACATCTAATCTTGGATAGATTTTCCTTGGACAAGACTTTCACATTGCGTCTGCAGTCCCCCCCCTCTCCCCAGGTACGACTTTGTGGTGGTGGAGGAGTCAACAGAAACCAGCTCCATCACATGGGGTCCCTGGTGCGGGAAGAATGTTCCGCCCACCATCAACTCCACAAGCAACCAGCTCAGAGTCACTTTCAACTCTGATGAATACTTTAGTTATAGCCCGGGATTCAAAGTCTACTACTCCCTGCTGGTAAAACACACACACACACACACACACACACACACACACGAGCAGCTGATGGTGAATCATGAGCTGCAATTTGGAACACTTTTGCTCCCTTACCGTCACTCGGCAATAAAGCGGAGAGATGTGATGTGATGGAGGTGGGGTGGCTGGGTGGGTGGGGTGGCAGGATCTAAACATTGCCGGTGAGATGACAAGATGTATTAGGCAGCCGGTCCATTCGTGCACGTCCACTCACCAGCTGCGTGGGGCGGGGGGCGAGATAAGAGCGGTGGCTCTCTCTGTCAGAGGAGCAGATTAGAAGATTACTTCTGTCATTTTGTCAGGAGGCACAAAAGAAAAGGAAGAGGGGTCTCTGATTCCGAGGTTTCTCCCACCCTGTAATCAGAGGAGACGGAGCGGCGGCTACAATTTTCTTTTTCTTTTTTTTTACTTCATTTCCTTCTGCTTTTGAATGCAGAGAGAGAGAGAGAGTAAAAAGCGTCGGAGACACCGGGCTGAAACTCTGCGCGTGCACGCATAATTATCTGGCGAGATAATAACAAAGTGGGATGTGCACTGACCGTGTTTTTTAGTCCTGTTTTTATCTGCGCTGCATGCAGAGGCAGCGGGCGACATCGGCTTTCTTGAAAATTTTTGTCAAGCTGACATAGGATCAGGTTTTGTCTGTGAAGACTGTCAGTCGTCCAGGTCGTCTTAATGCATCAGGTTTTCCCTTTTGTTTTGTTTTTTCTTCTTGTATGTACAATTGCAGTCTGCATCATAGCAGCACGACGCTGAGAGCTGACTGGCTGAATGCAACAGCGGCAAAGGTACCAATTGAAGGTTAAGCGATGGCAGGGGTAGCAAAAAACAATCTCCTGCAAAATACAAAGAGAAACAACGTTCACCGATTCAAGTCGCAACTAAACTCAGCGGTGAAGCCGTCTGAGAAATCCGAAGCTTTCAACTCACAGGTCTGCAAACAGAAGGTGTGGTGCCCTGACTTTTAACCTCCAGTTAAGATTATTCACAGTTTCAGATGTGATGATTCAGACACCGTCCACGTTAACACATGCACACGAGAGACCAGCTCAACTGGAGGTGGAGCATTAAAATCATGTCTCCTGCCACTTTAAAAGCAGTCTGGTGGCTTCTGGTGGCTTCTGAGGAAGTTTCTCATCAGATGAACTCTCCTAATAGCAATTTGCAGCAGCATAGACTCTTGAGTCTTATGGTATAAACTTAACCCAATATTGGTTTTCAATGTTCTGCTGTGTTGCTCCAAACCAGAGCAGAACATCACTCAGTTTTCTTCACTTTGCCGTTTCCCCTCCTGCAGCCTCTCCTGCTTTTATCCAATATAATGAAACCCCCCAAAAAAACTCTTCAAAAGTACCTCGGAGTAACCGACACTGCCTTTCGCTCCGTCTTCCGCTCTCACTCATCATCTCTATCCTCTGGTGTAAACAATCGCACCTCGGCACATTTAAAACACAGTCCGGCTCTCGGGGCTAATCTCATTTGATCTTTTACCCGTTTTTCAAAGAACTTTCCATCTCACACACGCAGACGCAAACACACATACACACACATACAGGGCTTGCCTTCAGCCAAGAAGAGAGAGAGCGTGTGGCTTAATTTAGCAGGTCTAATTTGTTCTCTGCAGAACTGTCAAACAGATAAGAGGTGGAGGAGGAGAGGAGACGTACTGTAGGCAAAGGGAAGGAGGAGATGCAGCGGTGGAAGGAGAGAACAGGTGTCTGAGATGGTATCGGCCGTGTTGGCTAATGACTAAAACAGCCGCCGCCAACGCTGAGAGGAGCAAAGGCGGCGTCGGGCTGCGGTGAGGCGTGGAGACACAGGGAGGAGAGAGGAGGAGACGGCTGTGTGAGGATGTTAAGCAGAAAAAGAGGAGAAGGAGAATGAGGAGGTGGAGAAGGAGAAAATGGAAAGGAGGAGCAGGAGGAGATTGGGAAAGAGGAGGAGTAGGAGGAAGGGGAGGAGGATGATTAGAAGGAGGACAGAGAAGATCGGAAAGGAGGAGGTGGAAGTGAAGGAGAAGGAGCAGGAGTGTTTCCTTGTCAAAGCCAGTCAGGTGTTAGCATCGTGTTCTCACAACAGAGTGCTGGGCAGGCAACCATCATTACACAGGCCAATACCAGGTCAGTAGGAGGCGCTCTTTTTAGCAGTATAAGTACGTGTAACATTAGAATGGTTTAACAATGGCTTCAATGAACAACAAAACAACAACAACACAGTGCTGCTTCAATGTGACAGTGTCTCGCAATTCTTTCGCTTCAGAAACAAAGCAACTTCTACAACAGCAGCAGCTAGCCGGCGCTCACGCTTTGTTAAACTGCTGCCACCTGCTGGCCAATATTGATATATCGCCAACATCAATAAACATCAAATTAGGGGAGAGAAAAGAAATCCAGAAAACAGAATTGAAACAGAAATGTGAAGTTCCTGCTCTGTCCACTGGGTTGTGGGTTTCAGAACCATGGACAGCGGCAGACTCAAGGAGGAGGGTCCCAAACTGAGGTTGAGACCAGATTTCACTTGAGTCTGCGTCCAGACGAGGAGATTTGAATTGAAAACTAAGATCCTGTTGGGTTGGATCAACGTTCCCTCTGGTGTTTTTATTTTGAGTGTACATTCAAAGATTCAAGATGTTTCTGTCTGTCCAGAAGTGACAAAAAACGGTGCTGAAACTCAGTTCAGTTTCCGTTTAAAAACTGTGAAGATTTAATTTCACAAAAAGTGAAGAAGAACAGCGAGATTTGGTCCAATGGGACGTGAGCAGGTTGAGGATTTTAGATCTGCGTCAGCCTGAGTTTTATCTTTTAAACTATAATTAATAATAATAAAAAAAACCTTTGTGGACTACAAACTAAGGCCAAATCACTGTGAATGTGATGCAGGTGCAGGTGGATTTTGAACCTTTTTCGTACAGAAACAAAAGCCCTCGGCGTTCAAGTCAAACAGGCGCCCGACTCATTATTCATGTCACTGTTTTCACCCAAATCACTTCACTTTGATGCGGCTAAGTCTTGTTTTCAGAGGGCAAGTCTCGCCGTCTGTGGCGGCGGGCTAGCACATGAAGTAATGAGTGCTTTTGATTGCATGAGACAAACATTTTAGGGGCTGTTTGGTTAGAAAGGCTTGGAGGAAGAAAAAAAGATGAGCGCTCAGATCTGTCTCATTATATTCGCTGCGAGCAGACACAGAAGTTTATCTCGCTGAGACTTCTGAGGCTCCAACTCGCTGTTTGTTTGCCGCCGCTCGTCATACTGATGCTGCTCTCTGAGACATCTGTCGGGCTGCTGCTGTTAGGAGCAAGTGTTGCAAAGTCGGGCGGCGTGAGGGGAAGAAAGAAGGAAAAAAAAGAACAACTTACTTATGAAGACTTGTGACTCAAGTGGCTTCCAGGAACGACTTGCTTGAGGTTTTTACGTCGGAAGCCCTTCCTGGAACAACCCTTGCATTACTCGGGCTTTGGGGGCCGGCACAAGGGAAAGACGCACCCCCTCGAGGCTGTGTTTTTGATGTGACGTGGCTGCGGAACGAACCCCCAGTGTGTCTACTGTCACACCGCCCTGAACCGGTCTCAGCCAGATTGAAACAATCATGTTTACTGCATTTCACACCTCCACCCTGGATAGAGCCAACATTACAATAGTTTTTAACTGCTTTTGATTTTCCCTCTGACCAGGATGTCCCAGTCAATCTGAGTTCTACCTTAATCTATTTATTTATTTATTTATTTATTTATTCAATTTTTCAAATAAAAACACCTTGTATGAGGAGGCTGATGGATGGGGAAGCAGGTTGGGTAGCTGCTGGAAGGTTTTCAGTGTGTGTCTGTGGGTGCGTCCGTGCACGTGCACGTATGTGTCCGCCTCTTCCTCCTCATCTCCACAAGTTTCCGCAGCCACGATGAGTGCGCACGAGCTCCCAACCAAACATGAGCATAAAAGGTGCGCGCACACACACACACACACTTGCGGGGAACCTTCTGACCTCCTTGCAGCTGGTTTGTATGTATCACAGTATTTTTATCCGCAGAGCGCATCAAGGAATCTGTCTGACAAAAAAACGAGGCTCTGAACGAAAAGACTTTGATGTCAACTCAAAGTCTCACTGTATCGGGAGGCGTAGACTGGCACGTACGCACGCACACACACACACACACACACACACACACATGGAGACACACGCACACATAGAGACACACACGCAAAGACAAAGTGAGGGCACTGTGTCTTTGAAGTGCAGCACACAAAGATTAACTGTTCCGTATTGACTGCAGATGGTATTTAAGGTATTCCAAAGAGAGGGATTTGATAGCAGTAATGCCGGAGAAGCCGTGTGTGTGAGAGAGAGAGAGAGAGAGAGAGAAAGAGGGAGAGAGAGAGAGATAGATGTAGTGAAGAAAGGAGGGACAGACAGAAGAAAGACAACAGAAAAGCTGCGGTGACTCTCGGCAGCTCGATGGGTTAAAACTCCGACAGGCCGACGGCTGAAGATCTCGGATAATCTGGGGCTGATTCTGTAGCTCCGCCCCCACCACCCCACCACCCCACCACCCAGTCACCCTCTCTGCCCTCCTCCCCCCACCATGCCGTCTCCTGGAAACTGTGACAGTGTAGAAAAAAATAAGTTGTGGTGGGGAGGTTAACTGGGAGGCCACTGCAGCTTCCTTCTAACCACTAACATGTGGTTACACAACACTTATTGTAAGTTTGAGCAAATGTTTTCGGAACACTCCCCACATCTCGGAAAGGTTGCTTTGATTTTGATTTTCCCACACACACAGTTTCTCCAAACAGTTTTATTTTTTGAATTTATTTTTACCCCTCAGATGTTTTGATTCTCTGCAACAGGTGGCACAGAAGCCACTTATTTAAATCTTGGGCCAATGAGCTGAATAAAGTATGGCAATTTTATTGTAAACAGATGGTTAAATATGCCACTTTATGCAGCTCCATAGAGGTTGTCGGTGAGCTAATTGTGAACCAGGATTTTGAAAATAAACTGACCTAGAGATTTCTTTTACGTGGAGACTTTAACAACAAGTTGTGAAATTTTCCTGCAATCACTGGCACGGTTTTCACATATTAATCATCCTGCTCATCAATCTGCTGCCTGCTGATTTCTGCCCTCTGTCTCCGCAGTACAAATCTCCTCCGCCGCCGTTAAAAACTACTGGGACTACGACGCTCTAATGGTACGTTGTGACTCACGCAGGTCGAGAAACCGCTATTATTTTGAAGCACTGGAGCTGCAGAGTTTGAGATTGGAAGAGGCGCCTCAACTCCTGGAGGAGGTCATTGATCTTTGCCTTTAAACTGGGGAGGAATGAAATGAACGGATGTTTGTTGTTTCTCCCACCAGACTTTTAAACTCATGCAATGAGCACAAAGTGATTTTCTGCCACTTTTTGCTCCCCTTCCCTCCGTGCAGGACGATGGCGCGGGGGCGGAGGCGGGGGCAGCGGCAGGGGCACCGGCGGCAGCAGCGACCATAGCAGGCCCCCTCTCCATGGACGACCTGGACCAGACCATCTCGGCCTTCAATACGGTGGAGCAGCTCTTTAGGACTCTGAACCCCAACACCTGGAGGCTGGACCTGGACACCGTCTTCGACCAGAAGCACATACTGTACCGATCCAGAAAGTATTTCATGGCCAACAGGCTCAACAAAGGTGAACGTTGGCATTGGTTTGCCCCAATCTAAAATTACTCGAGAAAAACACACACGCACGCACAAATGTATTCATGTATTCAAATGTATTCCCTCTCATTTGGTGCTAATATTGCTGCTGCTGGTGGAAAAGGCTGGCACATCACAAAACAGCTACACGGGAGGAGAAGATTAGGGATAAAGACGATGAGTGTAGAAGGCATCGACTGTTGTTGTCTGTTGGAGGCTGTCAAATCATAAAGCGGGGGTGGGGGGTGGGGGTGCACTTGCAGCACTTCTAGTTGAGTGTAAAACTATGCACAAAGGCAAAGGAAGCCTCCACAAAGGAGGAGAATGACGGAGCAGGGTGCAAAATTCTGAGTATTGAACTTTAGGAAGAACTATTTTTGCAGTGTGCAGAACCAGCAGCATCGTACACCCGTCTGGGCAAGATCCCACAAGAAGCGTTTCCTTGAAAGGTGATTGGATAAACATGTCTGGTGTTTGACCGTTCAAAGAAACTAGCAATCAGATTTGTAACTAGTTTAAACTGCGTGGCTACATCTCAGGGCTTCTTATTGGTCTTATTGGTCCGCCGCCCACCCCACAGGGCCACTAAACTCTGGGCGTAGCTGGTGAGGAAGAGCAGCAACTGTGTCCACCGTCCACCTTCAATGCAAGCCTCTGTCCTTCATCAAATGTGAAAAGAACCGTGACAAACTCAGACAGCAGGCGGCTCAGTTTTCTAAAAAGGGATTAATGAGCCGAGATACGAGCCTTAAAGTCTAATAAAGTGTGATCCTGACCGTTGAATGAAAAAAGGCATCGTGTTGCCAGTCAAACAGCGGCCAGTGATCTCAACATGGTCGGACTGACACTGAATGGCTGGCGAGTGAAGACGTGGTTTGATACAAGTGTCACAACCACACGCTGTGTTTTTGTACATATTTACTCAGCTCAGATCTTAAAAGAGCTGTTTGATAAATCCAAAAAGAAAAATCCCCAGCTGCATGAATTCATTTCAAAAGATATTTTATTGCAAATGTAAAAATAAGTAGCAAAGGGCTGAGGGGCAAAAAAAAACAAGAAACGGGCTCCGTGTTTCGACAACACGGTGACCCGGCGGCGCCGCTGTTGCGTCATCAAATGAGCAACGTGCCCCCTAGTGGCTCTAAAATTGACAGATTTAAGGTGACACGGGACCTGCAGTTTGCGGCGATTCTTTACTGTGAAGTCGGTGCCAGCGACCGCAAGACCCTCCCCTCCTCCCCCTCTCCCTCCCCCCCTCCACCAGTCACTGAGCCAATAGATTTTTCTCCCTTAAGGGCTGACATGGAAAAAAAAAACTTTGGCATGCAAACCCTGATTACACTTTGTGTGTGCTTCTCCGTGTCTCTGTGTGTGCGTCACCGTGCACGCGCGCGTGTGTGTGTGTGTGTGTGTGTGTGAGTGTAATGTACAGAGGGCAGTGAAGCCTGCGACACCATCAGAGGCTTTTCGATCTCCTCCGTCCTCACCTGCTCCTCCGTATCGCTCGGCTGCACTCTGCCTCCTGGCCGTCGGCTCTGCTGCTCCTTAGTAAATATTTGGGCATGACAGCAAATCTATCACTATTTATCAGCGCGCAGTGAGTTTGCGCCGCTCAGAATTTTTTTTTTTTTTTTTATTATTCCCTTCCCTCCATATTCGGCGTAGCTTCAGCTCGTGGCAGCAGCAGCAGTGCGCGGAGGTGCTGCAGCTCTTTTTGATGTAGTGTAGCGGCGGACGGAGCTGCTCTAATCACAAATTCAACCTGTGCAGCCGAGCAGAAATGTGCCGCAGTCAGCAGCTTAGCTTTGTTTTCATTAAGACACACACACGCACACACACACACACACACACACACACACACACACACACACACACACACACACACACACAAACACTCAGGAGGTCAAACCTACCTTTGCTCATACAAGGGGACAGGAAGACCAGGGGCCCAGTGCTGATCAACACTTTAAACTCTGTGGCTGTTTGCTGTCATGAATGGTTGTTTTATTTTTCTCTTTGATTACTTGTAAAAAAAATATTCAGTCTCTACCTGCGTCCCAACGTAACGCGCCACTTTCACTTCACTCAGTATGTTTGAAAAACCACCTAATGAGAGCGTCAAAACCTTTTAGCCATATTTGAGAGGTTTTTCGAAGTTTAGCTGTTTCCTTTACCAGTTTTTTATTGTGATATTTCGGTTTCGCAGTTCTAGGGGTCATGGGAGCGCAGCTAGTGGGAGTTGGAGAGTTGGCCAGGTTGCTGCTGCTGTGCAAAACCGCACTTAGAAAACATAAAAGAGGAGTCCAGTGTGTGTGTGTGTGTGTGTGTGTGTGTGTGTGTGTGTGTGTGGCAATACCAGAGAGCAGAACACTGGTCCTTCTGTCTGGTGCGACTGAGGACACGTTACATCCCAACATCACCTCCTCCAGTGCGCTTGAGTTGCTCCACACCTGAGTTCCATTTCTGTGTTCACACCTGCCCAAATTAACGGCAACTAAAAGGGATTTAAAAAAAAAAAAAAAAAAAAACCCAGGCCGAACTAAACAACGCAGGTGTGAAAATCGACCGCGCACATCTGAGTTCCTCACGCACGTCTTCAGATTGATTCTTCCGGTCCGCTTTGCTTTGTTCATCTGCGTCTTTCTCCTTGAAAAGCTTCCTCCCAACACTTAGGGGGATGTTTCACTTTTAAACTGACTTTCAAATTAATTTTGAAAAAAAAAAAAACACCACACATTTCTTCTATCGCTTGATACAGAAAGTCCTTCTGATGCCCGAGGGCTCCATTATTTCTTTTAATTTATTTTGTTGCCAGTTTACATGTACTCATATTACTTCGCGTCTCCAGAGCTAGCTAGCAAGCTAGCATAACCAAACATGCCAGATAATGAAGATTTTAGCTTTGACTTTAGCATCATTGAAATTTGAAACCATACTTGTTCAAATTGTTTGAAATGGAAGTCAGCTGGCAATGATTAACTTATGGAATGGTTTTGTATATGACATTTCATAAACAGTATTCATATATATATATCTTCAGTAATGTTGATATTTTCCAAGTTTCAAGTGGTTGGTTCCTAGTGTTAGCATGAGCGTCAGTGCCGTTTTCTGGAATTCAATGAAACACAATATGTGCACACAACAAAAATCCTTGAGTTGTCTGTCATCAAAAAAAAAGCAGCAAGTGAAGAGATTCAGGTAGCGAATGAACTTTCCCTTTGAGACCAGTAATTAGCCGTCAGAGTGGCTGCTGTAGCGTATTTTCCTTTGATAAACGATCGATTACAACTTCTCAGCTCCTTGTGTGCAACCTTTTTAAAGAACACTCTGTGTCTGAGTACTTGCTTCCGGAGAAACTCAGCGCCTCCCTTCCCACCTCCCACCTCCCACCTCTCCTGTGCAGCAGCAGAGTCCGAAAGAAGCCCATCCATTGTTCCCCCGCGTCTTTGTTCAATTTCATTTGCACTGCCAACGCACCGTATGAAAGCAGCAATGTAAAGATTTCTTTTTTTGTTAAACAATCGCTTATTGATTATCAATGCCATTAGGCCTCTAGGCCCCCTGCGGTATTGCCCGCCGAGTGGCTTTGTCGTTGAAATAAAAAATGGAAGGTGTGCAATTTCTGGCCACTTTCTACCCTGTGACTGATCTCTGCACTGTTGCCGTTACCGCAGCCAATAGCGCCGGGGCCCTCCATTGTTGCGGTCCACCTCAGGTATCGATCAGGGACGAGCTTTGTTAAAGCTCATTGCGCCGCGAGGCGCGGATATCTCGCCATCAACCTGGAAAATGAATCCATCTTCACTGGTAATGAAGCGCTTCAACGACAGAGATGAAGGATAATGACTCCTCGCTGCGGTCTGGGTCGGGGTCAGGGTGTGGGGGGATGGGCGTGTTGGAAGGTGGGCTTCGGTGAGCAAACATCCTGTCGACCCGACGTGGGAACGCCACCCCCACCGTCATATGTTCCCTGAGTGTCTTGATGATGGAAGATCTCCAGACTGCAGATTTGGGATCTTATGGAGCGTCGGGTTCATGCCGGTTAGCCACTGCTGAGCAGCCAGTCGTGCTACGGAGGCTGGATGGGGTCAGATTGGTTGTTCTGCTAAAAGGTCCTGCAGCGCTTGAGGGGTGTTCAGGGGATGGTTGCTCTCAGTGGGTTGGCTGTCACTGTACGACTGAGTAAAACTGCGCTATCTCTGTTTGACAATCATTTATTATAATTATTAATGTCGTACGTGAATTTGCAAAAATATAAAAGATATGTAGATACACAGTTTAACATCCCGCTCAAGTCATGACTTCAAAACTCGGGTTAAATTTTCTTCATTCTGCAACAATCAACAACAACAACCTTTTTACGGGAGAAGACAACATTGCTGGAATGACCCGTCGTTGCTTTTAGTAATTCTGTTTCTCACTAATCCAGTGGCGAGTGTTAAACAACGGCTGCGGCGTAATGGCTGGGTGTAATGACCATCCAGCAGTGACGATTATCCCGCTGATGACCTCGCTGAAGAGTCAATTTGCGGCTGATTGTTGCTCTTCTTTCTGTTCTTTTCTTCTTTTTTTTTCCTCCCCGCCGGTTGTAAATCAGTGTCTCTCCAGTCAACCACAGAATCCTTGCAGGACTCGAGCACAACGATCGTTGTCTACATAGGACTTGGTCTCCACAAATCACGCAAATTCCTGCTAGAACAAAAGACATATAATTCTGTTCGACCTTGAGTTTCACCGTGTGTTTTGCGACCATGTGCAACCGCTGTCTTTTATTTAAAAGTCTTGAAAGTCTGTGGGACATTAAGAGAAGAAGTTCATTTAAAACAGATCTTTGGTCCGTTTCCTTCACTGTGACCAAATCTGTCCGCCCGATTCCCCCTGAAATGAGGCCTCAGCCCTGTGCAGTCGGCTAATGAACGAACCGAAGCTCCACTGTGTCCCAAACGGGATCGTTTTCAAAGAAGTGATGACACGAAAAGAGCCTCCGATCAATACGTTGGATCCACAATCGACGAAGGTGCGAGCTTCTTCCTGCTGGACGTGTTTTCCTTCCCGTGTTTCCGTCCGTATTTGCATCTAATGGTCTCTCCCCGAGCTTTCCGTCACTCGCTGGATCAATATTAAGAATATTTTGCCGATTTGCTCCGCCCCCCTTTACCCGATATTCCCGGCATCGTCGTTAATTATCTGCCCTCGGTGCTTCTTTTCTTGCGGACGATTATGTAGAGCAACACTGACGCTTGACCTCATGTAGGATCGTATCGAATCGTTCTCTGCATCGCTGTGGGCCTGTAATTAGGAAGTTTGGAGTCTTTAGATGCGTTGCAACGAGAAAAAGCAGGGAACCGCGACGGTAACGCAATTGCAAAGTAAAAGAAAAAAAATTGTAAATCCTGAAATGCGACACGTCACCGCTGACTCTCCTTGCTCCCTCTAGCTCCAGATCCAGTTGACCTCAACCGCCTCAACGACGACGTCAAGCGATACAGCTGCACCCCCCACAACCACTCGGTCAACCTGCGGGAGGAGCTGAGGACCACCAACGCCGTCTTCTTCCCCCGCTGCCTGCTGGTCAAGCGCTGCGGCGGCAACTGCGGCTGCGCGACGGACCGATGGAACAGCGGCTGCGTCTGCCAGGCCAGCGGGCCCACACTCTTGGAACTCAAGGTGCGTCACCCGGCCGCTTGTGTTGGCTAATGTTTGCTGGGATGCAGAGGTTAACGACACTCAGTGAGCTGCGCAACAATAATTAAAGCAATATTTTGCTTCTTCAATCATCATTTTCAATTCCTCTCTGACCCCCGAATCAGCCATCTTCAATTTGCTTCCGCTTCATGCAGCCCCATGTAGCAGTGATGTCTCTTCTCATCATGCCTCTCTGTAACTCTCACGAGGCTTCAGAATGCGTCATCCAATCACAGCAAGCATGTGGGCTGACTTTATTCCCTCATGCTGGGAACGAAGTCTTTTTTTTTTTTTTTTAAGATATTCTGACCTTTTCAGATTTTTTTTCTTAAGATTTAAAATGTGGCTTAAAATATACAATAGTTATGAATAGTTTTGACTTGTTATGAAACATGATTTTGGTCAGTGGCATCCTGTCCATGCAATTTTCGTATTGCGTTCTATTGGAAAAATGCTTTTTGGGATATTTTTTGGCTGCAGTACCTAGAAAGGCCACTGGAAAAAATTCTGGCATCAATTTATTTTAATAGATTTATAATCTACTCCTAATGGTTGTGGGTAGATGAATTGCAGTGTCGCCATCTAGTGGCTGGAGGTTTAAAGTAATTCTGAAGAGCCCCAGATCCTCATATGAACCCCGGCCGCTTCTCCCACCAAGGTGGTTTGAGGTTTGCACCAAATTCAGAGCCAAATTCTTCTGTTCGGAAGGAAAAAAAAGAAGAAAAAAAGAGACGATGCAGGTTCAAACAACAGCTGTAGACACGTTGGAAGATATACAGCCACGCTGTGACCCGGCTCTCCAGCCAACCAGCCGGCCCGCTGCGTCTTTTCATGTTGCTCTGCATGGTTCCAACAGAGGAGAAAGCGCCGCCGCCGCTGCCTGATGCATCCGTCCGCCTCTTCTCCATCCGTTTCTGTGTCAGCCCCGTCTTTTATCTGTCTAATCTCTCCTCGTCTCCCTCAGCACTCCCTCCGCTGGCATCCCGTCTCTCCCGGCTTCCGTCATCCTTTCATTCTTCCCCAATTCCCATTTTCAATTTATATCCCCTTTCGCGGCGGCACCATTCTGGCTCTGCGAGGCCGTCATTCACTCTTTTTTTCGCTCCTCTCGCCGCCTCTTTGTGCGTTTTTTTTTTTTCTCATCCTCTGAAGCTTCATTATTGAAACTTGGTCTGCAGGGTTTTTTTCTCTCCGTCGCTCCGCCGCTCTGTGTTAAGATTCAAACAATGGGAAATTTAGACAAAAGTAGGATTGAGTTGTTGTAGCCGTGACGCTTGTATCTGTGTGTGTGTGTGTGTGTGTGTGTGTGTGTGTGTGTGTGTGTGTGTAGGATGCCTTGCAAGATGATGAAAAAAGGTGCATTTACATGCCTGCCTTTGCTCCATGTGCATTATTTCTTCCGTGTGTGTGTGTGCTGGGTGTACGACACAGCAAGTGTGTGTGTGTGTGTGTGTGTGTGTGTGTGTGTGTGTGTGTGTGTGTGTGTGTGTGTGTGTGTGTTTTTCCCTTTGTTTCTCTTCCTGCAGGCAGTTTTCGAGCCGCTTCCTTCACTGACTGAACTTCTGAAGAAACACATTATTACTCACACTGTTGTTTCAGTGCTGGGAAGCCCTGAAATAAATCACAGGCGGCCAAGAAATTCTTGTGGAATTCCTGTGGTTGTACTTCTCTTGATGCCTGAGATGCTGGAGAAAAAAAATACACTATACTGTTTATGGTGATGCTACCAGACCCAGCGTCACTGGGACTGATTCTGATCTCATGTCATGAAAAGGAATTTAAAAAACATTCCACATTCTTGTTTAAATAGTAACTCTAATAACATAAATAACTTAAAACTGTCTCTAAAAAAGAAAATGAATAATTTAATAAATAAAAGTTAAATAGTGAAAAGTAAAAACTAATTTATTCGCTGATAATAAATAAAGTATTCGTATTGGCATAAAGTCGGCCGTGTTGCACCACCAGAATACAGCCACTGATGCAGAGCGACACTATGTGCAGTTTGCTCTCTCACCTCTGGGGGCCGCTGACTCCTTCACACCGGGCCTTTGTTAACGCTTCCTCTCCAAAAATCTACATTTTCAGCTTCACTCACTTTCTCTGCTTTCACTCCGACTTCCCTCTCGAGGTAAATAGTTGATCTTCTCTCACTGAGCTGAGCCGCTGCTGTGGTGTGTGTGTTTTTTTTTTGATAAATTATGCTCTTTAAAGCTGCTCGTCTCACCCTCGGTCTCGTCCCGTCTCCGCTCCTCATCCTCGCGTCTCCCCCGCTTGCGACGGAAATTCAAATCGGGCTGATTTGCGACTCAACTCTCCTCCTCCTCCTCCTCCTCCTCCTCCTCCTCTCTCCTGTGTGTCTTGGCCCCAGGTGCTGAAGTACACCCCCGAGACCAACCTCAATCAGCGGAACACCCGGACGCGGCTCCGCTGGGTCCTCAGTAAAGTCTCTCTCACGCACCATGAAAAGTGTGAGTGCGCCTGCTCCCGGCCGCCTCGCTGAGGGCCGCCGTCTGCTGAGGGCCGTCTGCTGCCGTCCACCGGGCCACCTTCCCTCTTTCCTCTGTTCCTGTAGAAAAACTTGTTGTATTGTTAAAAGGCAAAGCAGACGCAACTCTAAGAAAGCAGCAAAGGAGAACGCAGCGATTGAAAATGAACAAGCAAACGCCCGGCTTTCCTTCAACCTACCCGTCTCCAACCTTCACCTCTGTTAAACGTGTTAAAACGGCTCCAGAGGGAGTCGAGTTCTCACATCCCAAAAACTCTGGCGTTTGCCAACATAAAAGAATCAAGTATGGACCCCACCCCCCGACACTAACCGGATTGAAAAAGTGATGAAAGGCGCGGATGACAACTGGAGCTGAAATCGGCTTCTCGCTCCTTTTTAATTCATGCGTTTGCGCCCTAACGAGGAAGTTCCTGGAAAACTTTGCACAGCGTCAGACAGACCTTCGCATGGAAGGAAGAGGTGATGGAAGGAGGGAAAAAAACATGTTGTCTTTGATGTGAAATTTTGGAGCGAGCGCAAACCTACAGATCTCTCTGTGACACACACACACACACACACAGGCACTTCACACACTTTGCCGCCTACTTCACAGTAAAAACTTGTTGTTTGACGGCAACATTTCTTCGCAGCCCTTGTTTTGCGTCACAGCGCCCCCTCTTGTCTTTGTCTTGCGCTGGTTCCTGTCTGCGAGTCTTTATCGGTCCTTCCTTATGTGCAAACACGTCCCCCTTCCTTTGTGCACACATCAAAAGCACAAAGTCGGCCAAAGGCTTCCTCGGCGTTCCTGACATTCCAGCTGATAAACAGGAACTCTGGCAACGCGGATGGTCCTCGGATCACCTGGAAACTCTGCAAAGGGGAAAGAAGAAAAGGGAAGATGTGCACTCGGGAAGCGCCTGACCAATCAGGCGAGTTGCCTTTTTGTGGTGTGCCAGGGAGGAAAGATTCTGGCTGCAAACACAAACGGTTGCAGCTGCAATCAGCTCGTCGACGCCGACGGCTCGCCTGATTTTTCTGTTTCACGCTTGTTTTTTTCTTCTTTTTTTAAATCTAAGATTCTCCTGTTTACAACAGTGTGCGCTGGTTCATGTGTGTTCTCGCTGTTGTGACCCAAATCTGAATGTGTTTTTCACCAACAGGGTGAAACGAGGACACTCTGGCAGCTCCTCGCTCCAAACTTTATCGGTCATATCAAATTTTTGTGCGCTGACTGAAGTTGCAAGATGTTGTGTTGAGATTCGAGTGAGGGGTTCGACCGCACAACGTGGGGGTTGAATTTGAGCCTGTGTGAAATACTTTACATTTAAAATTGTTTTTAATATTACATTTTATGGGGCCGACTTCAAGTGATCAGGGTAAAACTGCAGCAAAAGTTTTTAAAACGTTCTCACACTGGAAGCGTGACGAGAATGTGTGTGTGTGTGTGTGTGTGTGTGTGTGTGTGTGTGTGTGTGTGTGTGTGTGTGTGTGTGTGTGTGTGTGTGTGTGTGTGTGTGTGTGTGTGTGTGTGTGCGTGCGCCTCCTTTTATTCCTGCTCATGACCAGTTTGTTTGTACATAAGGTTCCTTTTCAAGGGAGCATCTTTTATTTCAGACAGACTTTCAGATCCTCCCCAGTCAGACTGTTTGGTTCTTCACTGCTGCCGTGGAGACAATGTTGAAACCTGTTGCAAGGTTTTTGATCCAGAGATTCTTCCAGATCCTTTAGAGAGATTATTGCGCTGCTGCTTTGCTGTTTTCGTTAAAGTATTCATGATAAAAAAAAATATATATATATTGTATTCTTGAATTTAATAATTTATTGTGTTTTATTTCTCTTTTGATTTATTAAAAATATACAGCTGGTTGTTTTAATAAATAAACTGTTTGCAGCATTGTTTGGGTTATTTCTCTCTCTTTCTGCTCCACGTGGTGATGAAGATTTCTAACCCTCCACTTTGTTTCTTCCCCAGACGTTCGTCAGAAGGCTTTAGTCGAGTGACTTTACTGAGTGACGCGCCGCCGTTCAGAGAGTTGAGGGTCAGATTAAGAGCCGCATCACGCAGCACTTAAAGCTCTTCAGTGAACACAAAAACAATTGTGGAGAGAAAATAACCCAGATTGCCAACGCTCTTCTACTCCTTCCCCTTCTTTTCCCCTTCTTGGGGCGAATGTGGCTCATGAGGTAGAGTGGGTTGTCCAATGACCGAAAGGTTGGCGGTTCAAATCCTGCTCTGTCCTAGCCCGTCATTGTGTCCTTGGGCAAGACACTTAACCCTAAATTGCTCCCAATGGGGCTGGGCAGCGCCTTGCATGGCAGCAGCCACCCATTGGTGTATGAATGTGTGTGTGAATGGGTGAATGAGAGGCCTTTGTAAAGCGCTTTGGGGTCCCGTGAAGGTGCTGCTATATAAGTGCAGTCCATTTAGCATTCTCCCCCTCCTCCTTCTTCATCATCATCATCTACTCCTTCTTATTATTATTATTACCAATCAGTGACTTTTCCCCCACTCACCAAAGCTTTGGGACGTTTTTATTTGATAAAAATCTGACTTTAGAGGAAGGAGTCTCGGCTTGAAATTGGTTTTATTGTTTTCCAGATCAGGTTGTTCACTGAAACTCCTGTTTTTGATCATGTGATGTTTGAACCCCTGAATGATTCCAACCAACTTTTGTGTTCTCTGAACTTGAGGCTTGAAGTTGTTTGATTTCAAGTTGTATGAACTTGGCCAAAGGAGAAAGAATGTTTGTGAAGATTTGGTAATTTATTTCCCTGTTGAAACGATGTCTTGTGACAGTTGGGAATCCTGTTTATTCCCTCAACCTAGAATTAACAAACCCAACACATATTTAATTACTTTTTGTACTTTTTCGAACTTCAGTTTCTCTTGCTGACTCTCTTGGTGATTTTTTTGGGGGGAGGATATCGCACGATTGTCATCTGACATAAATTATTTTCCACATAAATGCACCCAAAATGCTCCCTTGTTAGTTTTGTACCTGTTTTTTTTTGTTGTTGTTTTTTAGCAGATGTTGCTGTCAGGATTTGACAAAAGTTTCATGATTTAAGCATGGATGGATGAGTGTAACACCATAGGAGTCTTGTGTTGAAAGCTCTCATCTGTATGCCAGCAACTCATTCTCTGGTCCGTCCGTCTGTCCATCCGTCCATCCATCTGTCCCCAACTTTTTGACTTTACTCCAGCAAACAAAATCAAGGAATTTGTCCAAAAACAAAGGGGCTTTCTCCCTCCATCCCCAAGGAGAGGAGAAGGACTGACGATCTGAGAAATAACCGCCGGCATGCGAACACGTGTGAGCAGAATGGAGATGGCAGCGGTGGTGAGGTTGAACAACGCAGCAGCTGTATGGAGGAGACGCAGATCAATCAGGAGGGAGAGAAGGTCAGAGAATCATCCGCCGCTTCCACAGCACTTTGGTGTCCGTCAGCAGCTTCTTATCTTCTCCCTCCTGGGCATACACGCACGCACACACACACACACAGTGACTGACAAATTGCCACATCACAGTGTCCCCTGTGTTATTTCCTGATGCAAATGTATAAAAGCAGAGTTGCACTGATTTATAATGGCAGTTCTCTGCTTCTTCTTCTCCAAGTCTGTCTTCTCACGTCGTCCTGCACTTCCTGTTTGCTTCAGGCCACATCTGACTCGCATTGTCTTAGTGGTTATTGACTTTTCATGAATGTCGGTCGCAGCCCGACTCATTAACCCAAATCTTGACTCATTAACAGAAATCCAACAGCTGGTGATGGAGCGGTTCAACCTGACACCGCAGTCATGGTGCCTAGTTCAATTAGTGGAATCATTTCTTTGCTCAGTCAGTACTGACTCAAAGGATTTGTGTGATCTGGATCAGTTTAGTCAACAATCAGTCTGTCTGACCTCCAACTTTGTCTGTCAGTTCTTATCAGAATGAATCACTGAGTCACAACTCGACATTACAGCAGAAATGTTTCCATCCTGTGTGTCTTTTAAATTATGTTTTAGTCTTTTAGCTGCCAATGAAGATGAACCATCCAAGCTAAGCTGTTAGTATAACCTGGCTCAATAATTACAGTAGCTTGCTAAACACTTTAGCAAAGTCAGTAGCGGCTCAGCAAAGATGCCAATATCTTAAAGTAACTTTACGCCCAATCGAGTATGTGGCTGCAAATTAACCAGAGCAAATGCTTGACGACGGCAATTTGGCTTTGTCACATGACCAAGCAAGTTACGTACATGTTTACGGCTCTCTGTGTATTTATTTTGTTTGTTTTGAAAAATTCGTATGCAGTGTGGCCCACACAATTTCTGATAAAGTTAAATGTTCTGCATTCAGGTTATTCCCTAAATCTGTTTGAAAGTGTTTTAGGCTATATTTAGATCATCGGAAGCAGCTATTTAAAACTGCTTGTGTAATGATGTAATGATCCATTATCAAAGATTTGTGTTCCTTTACATCAACAATGTTTCAGTGTCAACTGGAAGTTCAAACCTATCATTTTAACAATTTGGCTGTAAACATAAGACTAAAAATTCATGAAAAGTAAAGATATATAGGAGTTTGATATGAAATTAACTTAGAGGTGTCCACATTATAAAACTCCAAGTTGACCGGGGTTTTTATTTCAAATTTTTTGTGGTTGATTCCATTTGTGATTTCCCATTTTTACTCTAATTTAGAAACATACGCACCATAATTTTTTCCATTTTCCTGCCGACCTCTTGTCCTCCCACACACCACCCCTTCACACTACATTATGGAACAGCTTTCATTTAGGTATGAATATTAGATATTCCCTTTGAATAATAGAGAAAGACCTTATGTGGGAAATCTGCAGACATAGGAGGAGGGAGGACGGCCTCGCTGGCGCCTCCTCAACTTGCACATTTAAAATAGTTCAATAAAAATGACATGCACAGATCCAAACCGCCCCTCTAAATAAATGATGGCGTTTAAAGTGCACGTCCAGGCGGGAGGTGTCCGTCTCTCTGCGTCCTCTCCTGAAAGCCTTTTTGCACTTCGGTGTCGTGACTTCAGAAGCGGCGCCTGTTTATTCTGCCGCCGCTTTCTGCTCTGTTCTTCCGCATACGCATCATAAGCGGCTGTCACACGCTCCTGTTTTGCCCATTTATTCTGAAAGGGAGGGATACAAGAGGCCGGCGGCAAATTGCTATTGTTTTCCCGAGATCCTGGGGGGGGGGGGGGTCCAAATCGCATTTTGCTGCAATGTTTTATCGGACGAGAAGTTTTCCCAGCGATCAGAGGCAGCCCGAGACAGAGAGGAGAACAGGAGGAGACGAATAACACGGTCCCCGAGGCGCTGGACACACTTTAATTTGATGGAAGTGATTCGCTGTGTGCGTGTGTGTGTGTATGTGTGTGTGAGTGTGTATCAACTGTATACAGAGTGTGTTCTGGCAGCGCTGGAACACTTCATTCTAGCAGACTATTCAATTACCTGCTGTGCAAGCTTAAAGAGCTTACCAGGATGTACTCACACAGTAACACACACACACACACACTCATAGGGTTTATATGCACACCACAGAGAACACAGAGTTGCTCCTGCGTGCAAGGCGGCGAACTCTGCATAAAGGAATCTTCAAAAAGCATCAATGAGACGGAGGAGAATTAGGATCTGAAGCTGTTTGGCTGAGATTAAGAGTCAAATCTCTCAACTGACACGTTTACTTTTTGCCAAAGCCCACACACTCATACACACACACACACACACACACACACACACACACACAGCATGCAGCCATTATTCCTTTTTGATGTGCTGTGATTCCAGCAGGAAACTGTTTTGTTCTCTGTAGTTTCCTGCTCGCTGATCACTTTTCCTGTGTTTGGAGTCGACTTCTGAAGGGGTTTTGCTTTTTCCAAATTACAATAATGTGATTTTTAAACTGTGATAAGAATAGATTTACACGTTCAAAGTAGTCCTTGGGTCAAATGTTGATATTTCATAGTTTATGTTTTGCGAATTCACTCGGTTTGCTACATTGTTATCTGGGAGAGAGAGAAAGAGCACACAAAAACACAAAATTAGAAAATGGTAGATCATAAAAGAGGTTTCATTGGGTTGCTGTATGAAACGTGAACCAGTCGTCTCAGTGTTGAATTGTATCATCAGGTTAGATTTTAAAATAAACCATAATCTCTTTGTGTTTATTATTGCGTACTTTTCATTTTATTGGGCTTTTTGGTTATTTAAGGCTCTATTGTTTTCCATTTTATATTCCTAATTTAATAGTAGTTTAATGGCCCAATGCAAAGCAGTGTTCACTTCACACGTAACGTGTCGTAAAACCTTTTAAATATAAATGTTTAATGCTTCCACAGAGAATATGAGCAGTGAAAAACAAAAAAGGCACGATGAGACAGCTCATAATCCTTTTTCTTTTGCTGTTGTTGTTTGGGGTTTTTGTTTTTGTTTTCTATTTGACCATTTCTCCGTGTCATCACTGCCCCAGTGTCCACCTCTCACCATCATCCTGGATGGAGACTCACACTGAGGTCAAGTGTCAATTTCTTGATGTTGTTTCTCTTCTTTGATTGTCACTTTCTTCTCCTTCTTTACATCCTTTGACTGAAACCAAAGGCTCCTCCCTGCGTACTTTGCACCCAGAATCAGAAATCTTTCTACGTTCTATATCTGATTGCACTCCGAATCAACCCACGATTCCCCAAACGTCTCCACTCACGCCCACCTGCACTCTCGATCTATTTGTCTGGCGGCTTCTCAGCTCCAATGCGCCGTCTTCTTCGCTAATGAAGCGTGCCAGCGGCAGAAATGTGAAGCTCCTCCCGCCCTGCTTCACCTGGTGCATCGAGTATGTAATGAACTATAGACGATCCAGACTGGGCTGCTAAACGCTGTCCGTTGGACAGAATTCTAATTTCCAAACTCAAACTTTGCAATTCCTACCATTTCCAGTTCAAATTTTGAATCTCTGTTTTCATTCTTTCTTGTTTTGATCCTGATATCAGATGATAAGACACAACAGTGTACATTTCAGTACGTAAAGAACAGCAAAGACAAACACAAAGGTTTCCTTTATTTAAGTTGTCTAGCATTTTTCATGCTTTGTTTTTTGAAGCGATGGTGGGACGCAATGTCATCTCACCACTAGATGTCGTAGTTTTGCAATGTGTGTTCCACAAAAACAAACCGCCTCCCTGCACATTGCAATTTTTTTTTTACTTTTATCTTTATGTAATTTTTGCCTCTATTGTCTTTTTTTTTATTGCAAATTAAATTTCAGTCAACCGTTGTGGAAGACAATATGCTCTAGTTATTATGAGGGCAAGAGGTGGGGCTTAAGGTTCACAACGTGCAAAAGATTTCACACACACAAACACACAGGGTGCTGTGATTCTTGTTCACTCCCGAACATCCCATAAACTGAGGAAATTTTGAGAATTGCCCCTTTAATCTGCGTTTTAATGCTCTTCGAGGTGGAGAGGACTGATGGGAGAGCCACCGTGGCGAGAGGCTCCACAGCACTTGGCTGTTTCTGCTGATGCAACGCTGATGATAGACAGGAAAGCCCGAGATAAAGTCTGTCTGTCATAAGACAAACACAGCAGGGCGCGCACGCACACACACACACACACACACATGCACGCAGAGCCAGGAGATGAAAAGGCACGCTTCGTCTTTCATGTGCCAAAACACTGGAGCACACTTCCTCCGGCCTGTTGTGTAGTGTTTAATGACGGCGCTGAGGATTCGGTTGTTTGTCATTCAGTTGGAGGCTGGAAGTCGAGAGCAGGAAAGAGAACAGAACAATTAACACGGCGGCGGAGCTGTGCGAGCTGACTAATCATTCCTTTAGTGATGGGGAAAAGTCTGTCACCAAAGGAGAAAAAATACTTTTGAACTGTGAAACTGCTGTCAAATTACACTCAAACACACACACACACACACACACACACACACACACAAAAACAATTTTTCGCAGCTTCACAAGCCTTCAGCTGATTTCTTGGTCCGTCTTGTCGACTGATGCAGCCGACAACATGAAAAAATTATGTGTTTGAAACTTTTAACAAAGATTGAGAAAAAGGGGAAACAAAGAAACCATAGATTTAAAAAAAAAAAAAAAAAAGACTGCCGATGCAGATACAAAGTCGGGGTTCCCAACCACTGGGCTGCGGACCAGCACAGGGCTGCACATTATTTGATTACGGCTCCAAAAAGCGATCAAAGAGGAAGATTTAGTTTCCAGCCATCATACATATTTATCAGTCTCTCACCCGCCTTTTTTTTTTTTTTGCCCGACGTGCTGATAAGGAGATAGCGGCCGATAGGAAGCTTAATATGCCTTTTTTCTTTTTTCTTTTTGAGGTCACCAGATAACTGCGTCGTGTCAGCCCCGCTGCTGGCCTTCAGCCCCCGACCACTTAACCACCTGACCTCCTTCAGCAGAGGCCGGGCAAAGTTTGAGCTAAAGCTAAAACGGCTCCTCAGACAAAGATTCTTGTTCAGAGTGCAACCACTTCAGACGGAGTGTCGCGACAAATTGAGCCGTCTTCTCATTTCTGCCAAGTGATCTCAAAGAATTCCACTGCCTTAGTTTAATTAATGTCTTTGCCGGAGAAAAAGGCCTTGGCTTGCAGTTTTAGCGCCATCTTTTGGCGAGAGGCATTTTGCAACCAAATGACATGCTGGTCGTAATAGTACAATGTAATCTCACAAATGCTATGATTCTGGCCTTGATTCTAGTATCTCAGAAATAAAATAATATGTATATAGAGTGCAGGTACCTCCCTGTGTGTGTTTGTGTGCATGTGTGTGCGTGTGTGTTTGTAGACGTGTGCTTTGGTGTGTAGGTGATCCGGCCAGTCGACCTCATAAATCCAACCAGCTGCAACAAGCCTGATTTGCAGGTTCAGAGGAACCATAAACATCAGCGCTGAGCGGCTTGCCGCCCCTATGGAGGCGGGAATTAAGTGGCGAGGGAGTCGCCCAAGTGTCTGTGACCGCCAAGTGCGTGCACGTGCGCATGTGTGTGCGTTCGTGCACGAGTCAACTTTGCTCAAGGGCGTCCAGCGGCGGAGAGGAGAGGCCAGATCCGCCATTGGCCATCGGTCAGAGCGGCCATTAATCTACGCCGCTCCATTGGCTGTGACTGCGGAGGGGAGGGGTTAGTGCAGCTGGTCAGGTAGCTGCTGTCAGACTTCTAATCTGCCACATTCTTCACCATTAGACGGAGGGCGCAGAGGATCGGCGCGGCCAGAGTGGATCCAGCGCCGCATCAGGCAGCTTCTGCTGATGAAGGTGTTTTTTCAGGCTTAGTTAAGATGAAAAATGCCTTCAGAGGACAACATTTACACGTCCCGGTCAGTAGGTGGTGCACTCAAGGTTCTACTCTAACGCGCCCAAGATCACGCAACAGCAGCCGCATGCAAGGGAAATGGATTTTATTTGTATTTTTACAAATAGTTGACATGTTTCAGGTTGATGACACTTTAGCGATTTGCCTCTTGTTTCCATTTCAGTCTCATCGAGTGGATCGACCTTTTAGAAAGGAAAAAGGGGCGATGGTGAAAAGTCTGTAAAATGTTGCACAGCACCAGGTCACCGACGTTAGCTCTTTAAAAATGATATGCTATCAAAGTCAAAGTCTAAACTCTAAAGCTGCCCAACTCTGGTTGAGTTGACACCCTTGTCTCCTCTCTCACCCTGCTCTTTCTATTGTGGCAATAAAGGTAAAAAAAAAAAAAAAAAAAGTGGAAAGCAACAATTTGAATTGAATTAGGAATACAGTATTACAATTTTACAAAAAAAAAATCCTGCATTACAGCGCCACTTGCAGGCCTGGCATATATACTACGCCGTTGCTTTCCCATAGTATTACGATACCGAGGTTACGGAAAACTTTTCACTGTTTTCATGCCTGTGTCGAAGAGGCCAGTGTGAACCGCCTGAGTTACAACTAGTTGTTTTCCTTCTGCACTCTCTCACCTCTTCTCAATCGTTTTTATTGTTCCAGTCTTTTACAGCACGACGGAGGGACACACAGACAGTCCAATCTCAGCAAAGATTGTTTTCCGTTCCAGCAGCCGCTATAAGGAGCCAGTTAACAACTGCTGCTGCTGCTGTTGCAATGAAAGGCTATAATTCAACCTATAATACAGCCAACAACTGCTGGACAGTGTGCCACACATCATTTTGTGGCCGAGTGAGAAGAGAGAGACGTTGAGCTCAGGAATTTCTCACGCACTCCTGCAGCGAAGATACCTCCGAGTTTGACTGCAAGGCTGAATCCAAGCTGCAGGCTTCAAAACCAGTCCAGGAAAAAAAAAATCCTTCAGAGGAAATTAAAGAATGGAGAAAATGCCATGCCAGAAAAGTTTTTCTCTAAAAAAAAAAAAAAAAAAAAAAAGTCAGCTTGACTGTTGACAGAAAACTGCAGTGGATTTTAAACTCCAATTCTGTGAATTAAATCTTTAATTTTGTTGTCAGCTAAATGTTTGAAGATTTTTGAAACCTGCCTATACTGGCCGCCTGGGACCAATGGACTAATTTATACCCACAATATTTGTTTTTATGGTTGGCTTAGAGTCAAATGCTGAAATGTGATGAAAGGAGTGTTTGGGGTTTGTAAGTTCAGGTTTTTCAAATTCTTCAGCTAAAAGTCAACAACTTGAAGCTCATCTGCTGCTTCTTTTATTTCCTTACTGACGAAACTCCAAAGCAGAATCCATTTTTTTACAGGCTGGCATTAGTGCCATGGCCACTTCAACTTAATGGCCACAGTTCTCCCACAATGCACCAAATAAATGGCGGTGCAGCTGAGTATTCATCAAGCAGACATATTAGAGTTTGTAAAGAGTGGAGTAACAGCACAGACACACCGGTCACTTCTTCTGGTACGCGGTCACACCTTCACCACTCTGGGTCTCATACAGAGTGAAGAAGGTGCTGGTCAGTGGCGCTGTGGCTTAGTTGGTTAAAGCGCCTGTCTAGTAAACAGGAGATCCTGGGTTCGAATCCCAGCAGTGCCTTTTTGTTCTTAAAGCAGCTCTAGGTAACTTGGACTCATTACTACTCCCTGCTGGTTGAGAACCGCAAATACTCTTTGCCGGTGTCGTAAAGAGGAAAAATACCAGTCCTACACGTAGGTTTGTTGACACAGCCGGCATACTGAAGAATCGCTTGGAAATATGTCGACCAACAAGGTAAAGTAACATGCGTTACATGTTTGTTTGTTTTAAATATTGTTATATTGTTCTTTTGAACGTGACAGACAACTACAATTACACAAACAAGGATAGTGTATTGCTTAGACAGACGGCAGTGTTTTGTGCTTGGTTTGCATCATTCTCGTCGATGAAAATAGCTTGGAAATGATGTGGTGTATAATGGTTATAATATTACAACAGGTTATAAACTTGTGTAGCTGTAATGCTAAACTGTTCAGACGACGCAACGTCGCATTGATTCGGTGGAATAGGCGGAATGACGAGTTTGGAATCATAATTTTATGGTCGAAACGTTACCTAGAGCTGCTTTAACGAGGGTCCGTAAGGGCCACCCTGGCTGAATTTAGATTATTGCACGACATACCTGGTAACTTGTAGAGAAAGGGCTATTTAATTTACCTGGAATTTCCCCAAGCGGATTGATAAAATATCTATAATCATCATCATCACCATCATCATCATCATTGTGGGTTCTGCGTTCATAAATTCAATTGCTGAAACATGAATGCATGCATTCGTAAAGAAAAGTACTCCACAACCCAAAAAAACCCTTGCAATTGTTCTTCTTATCTCTCAACAGATCAGCAATCACGTTCTGCAGCTTTGGTTCAGAGCAAACAAAATTTTATAGACTGCATCTTTAATGCCAGAACAAGAGCATGCAATGCACAACCTTCAAACAGCAATGCGAAACAAAATGGAACACTTTATTTCATTCGGAAACTCTGTATTAGTCAGAATGTAGGTCGCATTTGTGTCGTTTTGTCCACAATAATCCCTTCAGGTCTGCGGGGAAATCACAGACTACGGCCAGCAAAAGATAAGTGAGAAGAGAGGGAATGAAAACTTGTGGGTGAAAAAAAGTAGACAGTGAAAGACAAATAGGAGAGAGAAAAGGGAATGGAGCAGGAAATTTGCCTTAAGTGTGTCAGAATCTCCGGAGGGGATTGCACATCACTGGGAAGACTGACCTGGTGGTCAATGGTCAGCAGCTCCGACTCCACCAGAGGGTCCACATCCCTCTGAGTGAAAACACACCTTTAGACAAAATACTGGAGAGGGCTTGTATTCTTCTAAAATCCACCTTTGCATAGACTTGCATTGTGATGGGGAAAGGGTTGCTGATGGAATTAGGGTCAGGGTTTTGGGATTCCTGATGCGCTAGAAGCCCCAAATTTGATGTGGGTGTGCCATGGGGGCTCCTGATGAAAAAGCAAGTGGCCCCATGTCTCTAGGACAAAGTTGAGATTTCACCCCATAGACTTGCATTGAATTAGGGTTAACCATAAGGCTGAAACTAGGGTTAGGGTTAGCTGAAAAAAATAGGGTTAGGGTTTCAAGGTTCCTCAAGCCTCAAATTTGATGTGGGCGCTTCTTGGGGGCTCCTGATGAAAAAGCAAGTGGCCCCATGTCTCTAGGACAAAGTTGAGATTTCACCCCATAGACTTGCATTGAATTAGGGTTAACCATAAGGCTGAAACTAGGGTTAGGGTTAGGGTTAGCTGAAAATAGGGTTAGGGTTTCAAGGTTCCTCAAGCCTCAAATTTGATGTGGGCGCTTCTTGGGGGCTCCTGATGAAAAAGCAAGTGGCCCCATGTCTCTAGGACAAAGTTGAAATTTCACCCCATAGACTTGCATTGAATTAGGGTTAACCATAAGGCTGAAACTAGGGTTAGGGTTAGGGTTAGCTGAAAATAGGGTTAGGGTTTCAAGGTTCCTCAAGTACTAGAAGCCTCAAATTTGATGTGGGCGCTTCTTGGGGGCTCCTGATGAAAAAGCAAGTGGCCCCATGTCTCTAGGACAAAGTTGAAATTTCACCCCATAGACTTGCATTGAATTAGGGTTAACCATAAGGCTGAAACTAGGGTTAGGGTTAGGGTTAGCTGAAAATAGGGTTAGGGTTTCAAGGTTCCTCAAGTACTAGAAGCCTCAAATTTGATGTGGGCGCTTCTTGGGGGCTCCTGATGAAAAAGCAAGTGGCCCCATGTCTCTAGGACAAAGTTGAAATTTCACCCCATAGACTTGCATTGAATTAGGGTTAACCATAAGGCTGAAACTAGGGTTAGGGTTAGGGTTAGCTGAAAATAGGGTTAGGGTTTCAAGGTTCCTCAAGTACTAGAAGCCTCAAATTTGATGTGGGCGCTTCTTGGGGGCTCCTGATGAAAAAGCAAGTGGCCCCATGTCTCTAGGACAAAGTTGAAATTTCACCCCATAGACTTGCATTGAATTAGGGTTAACCATAAGGCTGAAACTAGGGTTAGGGTTAGGGTTAGCTGAAAATAGGGTTAGGGTTTCAAGGTTCCTCAAGTACTAGAAGCCTCAAATTTGATGTGGGCGCTTCTTGGGGCTCCTGATGAAAAAGCAAGTGGCCCCATGTCTCTAGGACAAAGTTGAAATTTCACCCCATAGACTTGCATTGAATTAGGGTTAACCATAAGGCTGAAACTAGGGTTAGGGTTAGGGTTAGCTGAAAATAGGGTTAGGGTTTCAAGGTTCCTCAAGTACTAGAAGCCTCAAATTTGATGTGGGCGCTTCTTGGGGCTCCTGATGAAAAAGCAAGTGGCCCCATGTCTCTAGGACAAAGTTGAAATTTCACCCCATAGACTTGCATTGAATTAGGGTTAACCATAAGGCTGAAACTAGGGTTAGGGTTAGGGTTAGCTGAAAATAGGGTTAGGGTTTCAAGGTTCCTCAAGTACTAGAAGCCTCAAATTTGATGTGGGCGCTTCTTGGGGCTCCTGATGAAAAAGCAAGTGGCTCCATGTCTCTAGGACAAAGTTGAAATTTCACCCCATAGACTTGCATTGAATTAGGGTTAACCATAAGGCTGAAACTAGGGTTAGGGTTAGGGTTAGCTGAAAATAGGGTTAGGGTTTCAAGGTTCCTCAAGTACTAGAAGCCTCAAATTTGATGTGGGCGCTTCTTGGGGGCTCCTGATGAAAAAGCAAGTGGCCCCATGTCTCTAGGACAAAGTTGAAATTTCACCCCATAGACTTGCATTGAATTAGGGTTAACCATAAGGCTGAAACTAGGGTTAGGGTTAGGGTTAGCTGAAAATAGGGTTAGGGTTTCAAGGTTCCTCAAGTACTAGAAGCCTCAAATTTGATGTGGGCGCTTCTTGGGGCTCCTGATGAAAAAGCAAGTGGCCCCATGTCTCTAGGACAAAGTTGAAATTTCACCCCATAGACTTGCATTGAATTAGGGTTAACCATAAGGCTGAAACTAGGGTTAGGGTTAGGGTTAGCTGAAAATAGGGTTAGGGTTTCAAGGTTCCTCAAGTACTAGAAGCCTCAAATTTGATGTGGGCGCTTCTTGGGGCTCCTGATGAAAAAGCAAGTGGCCCCATGTCTCTAGGACAAAGTTGAAATTTCACCCCATAGACTTGCATTGAATTAGGGTTAACCATAAGGCTGAAACTAGGGTTAGGGTTAGGGTTAGCTGAAAATAGGGTTAGGGTTTCAAGGTTCCTCAAGTACTAGAAGCCTCAAATTTGATGTGGGCGCTTCTTGGGGGCTCCTGATGAGAAAGCAAGTGGCTCCATGTCTCTAGGACAAAGTTGAAATTTCACCCCATAGACTTGCATTGAATTAGGGTTAACCATAAGGCTGAAACTAGGGTTAGGGTTAGGGTTAGCTGAAAATAGGGTTAGGGTTTCAAGGTTCCTCAAGTACTAGAAGCCTCAAATTTGATGTGGGCGCTTCTTGGGGCTCCTGATGAAAAAGCAAGTGGCCCCATGTCTCTAGGACAAAGTTGAAATTTCACCCCATAGACTTGCATTGAATTAGGGTTAACCATAAGGCTGAAACTAGGGTTAGGGTTAGGGTTAGCTGAAAATAGGGTTAGGGTTTCAAGGTTCCTCAAGTACTAGAAGCCTCAAATTTGATGTGGGCGCTTCTTGGGGGCTCCTGATGAAAAAGCAAGTGGCCCCATGTCTCTAGGACAAAGTTGAAATTTCACCCCATAGACTTGCATTGAATTAGGGTTAACCATAAGGCTGAAACTAGGGTTAGGGTTAGGGTTAGCTGAAAATAGGGTTAGGGTTTCAAGGTTCCTCAAGTACTAGAAGCCTCAAATTTGATGTGGGCGCTTCTTGGGGGCTCCTGATGAAAAAGCAAGTGGCTCCATGTCTCTAGGACAAAGTTGAAATTTCACCCCATAGACTTGCATTGAATTAGGGTTAACCATAAGGCTGAAACTAGGGTTAGGGTTAGGGTTAGCTGAAAATAGGGTTAGGGTTTCAAGGTTCCTCAAGTACTAGAAGCCTCAAATTTGATGTGGGCGCTCTTGGGGGCTCCTGATGAAAAAGCAAGTGGCCCCATGTCTCTAGGACAAAGTTGAAATTTCACCCCATAGACTTGCATTGAATTAGGGTTAACCATAAGGCTGAAACTAGGGTTAGGGTTAGGGTTAGCTGAAAATAGGGTTAGGGTTTCAAGGTTCCTCAAGTACTAGAAGCCTCAAATTTGATGTGGGCGCTTCTTGGGGGCTCCTGATGAAAAAGCAAGTGGCCCCATGTCTCTAGGACAAAGTTGAAATTTCACCCCATAGACTTGCATTGAATTAGGGTTAACCATAAGGCTGAAACTAGGGTTAGGGTTAGGGTTAGCTGAAAATAGGGTTAGGGTTTCAAGGTTCCTCAAGTACTAGAAGCCTCAAATTTGATGTGGGCGCTTCTTGGGGGCTCCTGATGAAAAAGCAAGTGGCTCCATGTCTCTAGGACAAAGTTGAAATTTCACCCCATAGACTTGCATTGAATTAGGGTTAACCATAAGGCTGAAACTAGGGTTAGGGTTAGGGTTAGCTGAAAATAGGGTTAGGGTTTCAAGGTTCCTCAAGTACTAGAAGCCTCAAATTTGATGTGGGCGCTTCTTGGGGGCTCCTGATGAAAAAGCAAGTGGCCCCATGTCTCTAGGACAAAGTTGAAATTTCACCCCATAGACTTGCATTGAATTAGGGTTAACCATAAGGCTGAAACTAGGGTTAGGGTTAGGGTTAGCTGAAAATAGGGTTAGGGTTTCAAGGTTCCTCAAGTACTAGAAGCCTCAAATTTGATGTGGGCGCTTCTTGGGGCTCCTGATGAAAAAGCAAGTGGCCCCATGTCTCTAGGACAAAGTTGAAATTTCACCCCATAGACTTGCATTGAATTAGGGTTAACCATAAGGCTGAAACTAGGGTTAGGGTTAGGGTTAGCTGAAAATAGGGTTAGGGTTTCAAGGTTCCTCAAGTACTAGAAGCCTCAAATTTGATGTGGGCGCTTCTTGGGGGCTCTGATGAAAAAGCAAGTGGCCCCATGTCTCTAGGACAAAGTTGAAATTTCACCCCATAGACTTGCATTGAATTAGGGTTAACCATAAGGCTGAAACTAGGGTTAGGGGTTAGGGTTAGCTGAAAATAGGGTTAGGGTTTCAAGGTTCCTCAAGTACTAGAAGCCTCAAATTTGATGTGGGCGCTTCTTGGGGGCTCCTGATGAAAAGCAAGTGGCCCCATGTCTCTAGGACAAAGTTGAAATTTCACCCCATAGACTTGCATTGAATTAGGGTTAACCATAAGGCTGAAACTAGGGTTAGGGTTAGGGTTAGCTGAAAATAGGGTTAGGGTTTCAAGGTTCCTCAAGTACTAGAAGCCTCAAATTTGATGTGGGCGCTTCTTGGGGCTCCTGATGAAAAGCAAGTGGCCCCATGTCTCTAGGACAAAGTTGAAATTTCACCCCATAGACTTGCATTGAATTAGGGTTAACCATAAGGCTGAAACTAGGGTTAGGGTTAGGGTTAGCTGAAAATAGGGTTAGGGTTTCAAGGTTCCTCAAGTACTAGAAGCCTCAAATTTGATGTGGGCGCTTCTTGGGGCTCCTGATGAAAAGCAAGTGGCTCCATGTCTCTAGGACAAAGTTGAAATTTCACCCCATAGACTTGCATTGAATTAGGGTTAACCATAAGGCTGAAACTAGGGTTAGGGTTAGGGTTAGCTGAAAATAGGGTTAGGGTTTCAAGGTTCCTCAAGTACTAGAAGCCTCAAATTTGATGTGGGCGCTTCTTGGGGCTCCTGATGAAAAAGCAAGTGGCCCCATGTCTCTAGGACAAAGTTGAAATTTCACCCCATAGACTTGCATTGAATTAGGGTTAACCATAAGGCTGAAACTAGGGTTAGGGTTAGGTTAGCTGAAAATAGGGTTAGGGTTTCAAGGTTCCTCAAGTACTAGAAGCCTCAAATTTGATGGCTCCTGATGAAAAAGCAAGTGGCCCCATGTCTCTAGGACAAAGTTGAAATTTCACCCCATAGACTTGCATTGAATTAGGGTTAACCATAAGGCTGAAACTAGGGTTAGGGTTAGGGTTAGCTGAAAATAGGGTTAGGGTTTCAAGGTTCCTCAAGTACTAGAAGCCTCAAATTTGATGTGGGCGCTTCTTGGGGCTCCTGATGAAAAAGCAAGTGGCCCCATGTCTCTAGGACAAAGTTGAAATTTCACCCCATAGACTTGCATTGAATTAGGGTTAACCATAAGGCTGAAACTAGGGTTAGGGTTAGGGTTAGCTGAAAATAGGGTTAGGGTTTCAAGGTTCCTCAAGTACTAGAAGCCTCAAATTTGATGTGGGCGCTTCTTGGGGCTCCTGATGAAAAAGCAAGTGGCCCCATGTCTCTAGGACAAAGTTGAAATTTCACCCCATAGACTTGCATTGAATTAGGGTTAACCATAAGGCTGAAACTAGGGTTAGGGTTAGGGTTAGCTGAAAATAGGGTTAGGGTTTCAAGGTTCCTCAAGTACTAGAAGCCTCAAATTTGATGTGGGCGCTTCTTGGGGCTCCTGATGAAAAAAGCAAGTGGCCCCATGTCTCTAGGACAAAGTTGAAATTTCACCCCATAGACTTGCATTGAATTAGGGTTAACCATAAGGCTGAAACTAGGGTTAGGGTTAGGGTTAGCTGAAAATAGGGTTAGGGTTTCAAGGTTCCTCAAGTACTAGAAGCCTCAAATTTGATGTGGGCGCTTCTTGGGGCTCCTGATGAAAAGCAAGTGGCCCCATGTCTCTAGGACAAAGTTGAAATTTCACCCCATAGACTTGCATTGAATTAGGGTTAACCATAAGGCTGAAACTAGGGTTAGGGTTAGGGTTAGCTGAAAATAGGGTTAGGGTTTCAAGGTTCCTCAAGTACTAGAAGCCTCAAATTTGATGTGGGCGCTTCTTGGGGCTCCTGATGAAAAAGCAAGTGGCCCCATGTCTCTAGGACAAAGTTGAAATTTCACCCCATAGACTTGCATTGAATTAGGGTTAACCATAAGGCTGAAACTAGGGTTAGGGTTAGGGTTAGCTGAAAATAGGGTTAGGGTTTCAAGGTTCCTCAAGTACTAGAAGCCTCAAATTTGATGTGGGCGCTTCTTGGGGGCTCCTGATGAAAAAGCAAGTGGCCCCATGTCTCTAGGACAAAGTTGAAATTTCACCCCATAGACTTGCATTGAATTAGGGTTAACCATAAGGCTGAAACTAGGGTTAGGGTTAGGGTTAGCTGAAAATAGGGTTAGGGTTTCAAGGTTCCTCAAGTACTAGAAGCCTCAAATTTGATGTGGGCGCTTCTTGGGGCTCCTGATGAAAAAGCAAGTGGCCCCATGTCTCTAGGACAAAGTTGAAATTTCACCCCATAGACTTGCATTGAATTAGGGTTAACCATAAGGCTGAAACTAGGGTTAGGGTTAGGGTTAGCTGAAAATAGGGTTAGGGTTTCAAGGTTCCTCAAGTACTAGAAGCCTCAAATTTGATGTGGGCGCTTCTTGGGGCTCCTGATGAAAAAGCAAGTGGCCCCATGTCTCTAGGACAAAGTTGAAATTTCACCCATAGACTTGCATTGAATTAGGGTTAGCGATAAGGCTGAAACTAGGGTTAGGGTTAGGGTTTCGGGGTTCCTCAAGTACTAGAAGTCCCAAATTTGGCGGGGCACTTCTTGGGGGCTCCTGATGAAAAAAACAAGTGGCCCCATGTCTCTAGGACAAAGTTGAAATTTCACCCCATAGACTTGCATTGAATTAGGGTTAACCATAAGGCTGAAACTAGGGTTAGGGTTAGGGTTAGCTGAAAATAGGGTTAGGGTTTCAAGGTTCCTCAAGTACTAGAAGCCTCAAATTTGATGTGGGCGCTTCTTGGGGGCTCCTGATGAAAAAGCAAGTGGCCCCATGTCTCTAGGACAAAGTTGAAATTTCACGCCATAGACTTGCATTGAATTAGGCTTAGCGATAAGGCTGAAACTAGGGTTAGGGTTAGGGTTAGGGTTTCGGGGTTCCTCAAGTACTAGAAGTCCCAAATTTGGCGAGGCACTTCTTGGGGG
>CM020510.1:5985272-6130272 GCA_009823395.1 Thamnaconus septentrionalis | reverse complement strand
TTTGGTGCCGTCAAACCCAAAAGTGCGAGTCAGGTTCTGAGTCTGTGTGTTTTTGTTAGTTATGTAAACAGAGTTTCCATTTAAGATGAGAAACAAAGTGTGGAGTCTGGACTTTCTGACGGTTTGCAAAAGTCTCGTTCCCCAATTTGTCTTTTCCGCCACTTCCTGCTCAGCAGTGCAGCTTCTAGGAAGGGCGTCGCCCCTCACTGTCAGCGGCGGCGCTCGGGGACGAGTCCAACACTTCACCGCAAGAATCTCCTTATTCATCTCCTCCACAATTGTCCTCTTTTTTTCAAGGTGTGCGGCAGGAGTGACGCAACAAATTTCACTGGCAGTTCCATTTGTTTTTTCTGTAGAAAAAAAAAGCTGCAGGCTTTACGAATATTTTTAAATTCTTAATTTGCTTTTTCTGAGTCGTCTTTCAGGTGGAAAACGCAAAACAGGATGAAATATTCGCAAATGCAAATCTACACCCTCATGCAGACGCGAGGCAGAGTGGCAGGGATCAACAAACGCGGCCGAAGGTGTGTTGCTGCAGAAGAATTTCCAGCATGTTTTCCTACGTGCTTGAATTTTTCACTGCGTGTGTGTGTGTGAGGACTTTTCCCCCGGCTTGTCTTTGTGTATCCAGGCTGCTCGGCTCCCCGAAGATCGCTGGTTAGCTAATGGGATGCAGCGCTAACAGAGATAGCATTCAGCGCTAACGGGCAAACATACACACGCAGATGGATGAGGGGCTTGAACACACACACACACACACACACACACACACACCCAGGTTGGCCGTCAGTCAGACAGACAGACAGATGCTGGCGGTGACTCTCGCCCACACCTGAGTAACCAATCACACTAAACTCACGTCAAAAATGAATCATTCGCCTGTTCTGCAAAGAAAAAACAGCTGGGTGCGTTCAGCCACCAGTGGGAAGATGCAGCAGCTCTGCAGAGACTATATTTTCCACAACCTCTGCAGAATTATCTGCTTTGCTTTTGTTTTTGATGTTGTTGGGTTTTTTTTAGGTGCTTTTAAAGTCAGATTTTACTTTAAGTGGCTTAGAATCACATCAGCGACTTCTGATCTGCCACATCAGAAAAGAATTCTAGCATTTTCCCCCCCGTCCACTCTGCAGTTAATAAGATTACACTGACGGCAGATGAATCAATCGATTCTTTAAAGGGATCGTCAAATGACTCGATTATAAATCAGAAAATGACTCTGCTCAGTGTCTCCACTATTAGCTTCTGATTTTAACTTTAAGTTGTTTTTATGTGACGGTAATTCACAAAAAGACAAATATGATACAGCTAACAAACCGCCATTGAACTTTAAATTTGCACTGGATACAGTCACTGCATTATAGTGGTATTTCAAAGGCCAACCCTCTGCTGAGAGTCTGCGGACATTCTATCTATCTATCTATCTATCTATCTATCTATCTATCTATCTATCTATCTATCTATCTATCTATCTATCTATCTATCTATCTATCTATCTATCTATCTATCTACTATCTATCTATTATCTATCTATCTATCTACCTATCTATCTATCTATCTATCTATCTATTTATTTTTCTCCGAGCAAAGAAATCCTGAGGCGTCCCCTCGCACGGATCCTCGCCGCCGGAAGACTCCACTCCCAGTCGGCCATGAATGCACCATTGATTTTAATGGACCCTTCAATCATTAAAGCAGCTAAAGCTGGTGGGAGGGGGAGTGAAGGCGGGGCATCCAGCAGGGCACATGTCATGTCGTCAAAGGAACGCCGACGCTGATTTTCTTCCCCTCCACTGGGTTGATGTGGACGTTTTCCGTCGCTTTCCCCGTTTTTTTGTTGTCGTTTTTTTTTCAAAGCTGCGAAGAGAAGATTAGTGAGAGAGAGAGAGAGAGAGAGAGAGATTCACCTGGATGGCGAGCGCCCGCGTCACCACGGCCCCCAGGTACTGCATGGGCTCCTCCGGCCCCTCCCATTTATTCTGCCACGACAGAGGGCACTGAGGGAGATGGAGAGACAGAGAGAGAGAGAGAGAGAGAGAGAGAGTGAGTGTGAGAGGTTGAACTCTGAAGCCTTGCTGTCACCTGACGCCCACAAAGCCAATTGGAGCGAGGAGGGGGAAGAGGAGGAGGTGGAGGAGGTGGAAAAGGTGGAGGTAGAGTATATGTGGAGGGGAGATGGAGGTGGAGGTGGTGGGGTGGGGATGAAGGGGTGTAGGAGGTGGAGATGGAGGTGGAGGGGGTGGGGGAACCTGTGCTGGAGGAGAAACATCCTTCAAGCAGGAGCGGCCGACGTCCTGCATGCGAAGCTCCGCCTTGGTCTCCGAGCTACTTAAGTAATGAAGCGGCTCTGAGAAAAAAAGCCTCATCGCTTTACAGACAGGAAGTGACGGCGCTCAACGCTGATGGATCTTCCCGAGCTCAGATTTATGGCTGTCTGTCAATGAAGCTCCTACCACCACCACCTCCACAACCACCACCCTGTTCCCTGAGCTCCGTCTCACAGTGACACTGTGGTTCTTAAGTCAGATGTTTGGCAGAAGGATGAAGACCTCCATCCAAACAGAAAAAAAGCTAAACCCAGAGACGTTGCTGTTGCCTTTTATTCATACAGTGACTCGGAGCCAGGAAGCAGCGGTGGTGACGCTCTCTTTTGGCTGCATCTCCTTTAGATTAAAAGAAAATTCAAAGGGGAACTTTGGACACGTCGATAAAGATAAAGTGCAAGTCCATCAACTGCAACCACAGGAAGTCCCTCCATAGCAGTTAGCAACATGCTAACGTGACTCTGACAATGAAGCAAATCCTTCTTTTGCAAAAGAAGAAGGAAAAGTACGTGAATGGCTCATCAATGCTCCTCATGGTTCTGGTTTAGCATTGAGCTCCTCCCACATCTCGAGGAGGAGGTTCCAATCAACACCCCCCCTGCTGTTTAGTGGCCGCAGAATGCTGGCAGGACAATTTCACTCGGGACACTCGAATCCATCGGCCGCTAACCATCATCGACCTGCAATCAGCGATCGGCCGACGGCGTCGATGAACGGCGAGGCTGACGTGAGGTGATTGTTGAGCTCTTCTCCGTCCCTCCTGTTGTTCTCTCTGAAGCCATTTGGGATTTTAATTTTAATGCTGACAGTCTGGGGGGCTGTGCGCTGGCTGAGTCAAAGCTTTTTTTTGACTTTCGGCCGAAAGGTGATACTAGCAGCCGCTGTGTAGACGTAGCTGAACCACAGGGGCTCTCATTAAGGATAAAACCATAAAAGCTGTATTTCACATATTTTCAATGTGGATGTAAACCCATATGTCAAGTTAAGTTACGTGTAAATGTGAAAAAAGTGTTTCCATGACACTTTTGCAATACACCTCTATATCGACACGTCTGAAAAATCACCTCATGAGAGCGTTGAAAACCTTCAAAGCCTTTTAGCCAGAGGTTTTTCAAAGTTTAGGTCTTTCCATTACCAGTTTTTTATTGCCACATTTAGGTTTTGTCCAATCCTAGGGTTAATCTAAACGCAGCAAGTTAGCATCAGAAGATGATCGTGACTCCCCCAACAAAAAAAAAAAAAAGATCACTGCTATGTTTAATAGATGCAATATCAGAATCGAAGGAAACTTTGTTCCATTTTTCAGGAAGCTTCGAGATAAAACTACCCGTCCAAAAAAAAAACTGGCACAGGGACCAGAGACAGCCAAAGATTTTAGGTCACGGTCTTGATTTATAATAATAATAATAAAGAGGATTGGGGAGAAAAAAAAGAGCCAGCGGAAAAAAAAAAAAAGCATCTGTTTGACCAACAAACAACAAAGGGAGAATGTTGCGTTTAAATTATGCACGAGGAGACGGAATCTAAAAATGGGTCTTGCTGCCGGATCATTAAAGCGAGAGGCTGCGCTCGCTAGCGCGGCCATCAGGCGCAAAGCCCCCGGAAACAGCCGCTGACGGGGAGAAGAGGAGGACGAAGAGGAGGATGAAGATTTGTCTGGGATCCAGCCACTGGATCCTGGAAGGTTTCCTGCGTCCGTCTAAATTCACAAATCCGTGGAGAAAATGCCGATGTGCGGCTCCGACCCCAACTGCCAAACAGCTCGGCTGCATTCAAATGAAGTTTTTATGCAAACGCTTGCGGAGGAATATGTGATATGTGAAACACTGCTGGGGCAGGAAAAAAAAGGAAAAATGGTTTGCAGTGCTCTCTGCCACACTCAGTTACTGTGACACGTTTGACTTCTGAGTGCTGCTAGTGACCGCAGGGTGTCCAGTGTGTGTGTGTGTGTGTGTGGTCGCACTTCCCAGGAATCACAGCAGCAGTGGCAGAAGGTCTGGCCAAGTCAGGCGGCTTCCTCACTGTTACAAACTGTGATGAAGAATTACCATAAATTGCTCCTAAATGTAGAGATGTTGGTGCACTACTCTAAAACAAACTCCTCATCTCCACTATTTTTCACTGGGTTTGAATATGAACGGACCAATCAGCATCCTTTGAGGAAAAAGAGGCGGGACCTACGACCTGGAATTGGCTGTGGTGAAGTGATTATGCGCAGCATCTAAGTGGCTGGTTGTCCCTCTGTGACTCTGACAGACAGAAGGTTGATCCAATCACTCACTCAGATAATGACGTGAGATGATATGAAACAATCCACCCAGGCGTTGAGTCACTGGGACTAAAGCAGAGAGTCTCATGTTTCATGCTGTCGAGCAGGTGAAGCTGATTTGTTTGCATGGCTTCATGATTGAATCTGATTTCTGTGCACTTCACTGATGAGGCGAAGAGATGAAAATGTGCAGCAGGAGCTCATTTAAAGGCCAGAACACTGGACGCCTCCGTCTGCTCTCTCACCTCCTGGTTGAGCAGAGCCGTGGCCAGTTTCTGGACCTCTGGGGTCAGCAGCTGGGTCCCTCGGATGACTTTGCTCAGCGCCGCCAGCGATTGGTGGATGCTCTGGAAAAACAGCAGACTTTGAAGATCAGCGTGGATGCTTTTCACACGGCTGCCACCTGCAGCTTCTGATCAGACCGTCAGAATGTCAAAGAATTTTTTCACATAAAAAATATTCTAAAAAATATTTAGAATATAAGGAGAGCAGTTTGTTTTGTGTATCATTGTAATGTGTGTCTTTGTGTTATTGGTATGTGTAACCTCCTTGAACACGAGATGCTGCATCCTAAATAAATTGAAATTGAAATGGAAGTCTTTGAGGGTCTCGTCATCTAGTTTTGGAGACACACCTGGACCAAGCGGATGGCGTTGAACTGCTCCAGAGTGATGAAGGACAGCACGGGTGAGCCGTGACCTTCGGTGGGCGGAGCCACCTTCTGGTGGATCATGGTGGAGCCCTGGGGGTGAGGGTGGAGGCAGAGTCAGAATAAGGTGAAGGTGAAGTCCGTGTACACACAGGAAGAAGAAGAAGAAGAAGAAGAAGAAGAAGAAGAAGAAGAAGAAGAAGAAGAAGAAGAAGAAGAAGAAGAAGAAGAAGAAGAAGAAGAAGAAGAAGAAGAAGAAGAAGAAGAAGAAGAAGAAGAAGAAGAAGAAGAAGAAGAAGAAGACAGGTTTGTTATTTCATATGAATTCTACTAGGTGAAGCAGCGCTGGGCGCTCCAACTCTTCTCTCCCTCAGACTATGAGGCTGAATAGTTTGATGAAGTTGTGGACGTCCTTTTAAAATCTGAATAAAGCGGTGGTGGTTTCCAGGCAACGGCGCCGAGCAGAGAAGCCCGGCGAGGCCGCGCCGTGTCCCTCACATCAGGTGCATAATTGGACCCCAGTCGTTTCCAATGAGCTGTCACAGCTTTTTATTTCAACTCTGCCACCGCCGCTGCCGCGTAGGCATTATGAAAGGACGCCTCTGCATATAAATACCGACTGGCATAGAGCAAAAATACTTTAAATGGACGTCTGAGTGAGTGAATCGGCTCCACAGACAATCATTTTTAAATAAAACTGCTCGCTGGTAAAGTTTTCGGCGACTTCTGAGACAGATAAAGAGTTTGCACAGCTGAATGCAAACTCAAAAACTCCGAACTCTCTGAGTTTTAATGCAGCGGAACAGAGGAAGGGTTTGATGCTTGACAACAGAGAGCTCACCTGGTTGAGCTTCTTCCACAGGTGAAGAACAGGCGAGAGTCCGTTGGACCAGAGCTCCCTGTCGAACTTTGAGCCGGCGGCCACCGAGCGGCTCAGGACCCGCAGCTGTGAAATCACCTGCGAGATCGACGCGACCAACACAAAGAAAGAGAAATTCATGGAGGTGCAGCCGCAGACTGGTTTCTCTGAGCCAAGCAGGCCGAGAGTTCCCTTTGCTTTACCAGACGCATCCTGCGGCGCTCTCACTGACGGCCGTGCAATCAGGAATTTAGCCAGTCATTCTTTTTTTTTCCTTTTGTACAAATACAAGCAGGACGAAGGTTTGCATTTTCAATAAATATGCAAAGTGTGAACGGAATATAATAAAAAAAAAATACAGCTCGGACAAACAAAGCCGGCGCAAAATGAAGAAAATAAAAAGAAAACAAAAAGGAAACGCCAGACCCTGAAATGCTGTAACAAATTGTTGCTGACGTGGCGTTTGCTCGCATCCAAGCCGGTCGACACGCTCCAGGTCCTGGAATATTATTAGGCATAAAAGAAAAGAAAAGGAAAGAAAAAGGGGGAAAAAGGACAAACAGGTCCCCTAACTGCTCCTTACACACCTAATCAAGCATGCTGTGCTCCAGGCCTCCAGTCCTGGATACTGCTTTTATCTTAACCCAGCGCGTGTGTGTGTGTGTGTGTGTGTGTGTGTGTGTGTGTGTGTGTGTGCGCGTGCGAGCGTGCGCACCGTGAAGGAGGCACAGCGCCTGATAAATGGCTTTCATTTGGGCCAGAAGAACTCTTTACCAACGCCTGCTTTATCTTCTCGGCTCAGTGGGGGAAAGCGTGTGTTTATTCAATGTGTGTGTTTGGTGTGTTCAGTGTGTGTGTGTGTGTGTGTTCAGTATATGTGTGCGTGTGTGTGTTCAGAATATGTGTGTGTGTGTGTTGGGGGATTGATAGAAAAAAGAAAGAGATAGCTAATCTAGAAGTTGGCCCTGGCAGCAGTCAGATGGGGGCAGCTGAAGATGGGGATTTAGAATGTATTGGGGTTCAAATATATGGGGATTTTAAGGCATTAACTTTTTTTTTTTTTTTTTTAAATCTCACAACCTTCTAGCACCAGGCGCTGGCGCTGACTGTGTTTCCTCTCAGACCTTCCTGAACCTCCTCGCAACGCAGCCCGATCGCTCAGATTCCAGATGGGAAAAACCTGCAGGTCCGTCCTGCTCCACTCTGAGCCTGAAGTGTTTTCTATTGGGACTGATGTTGCCAATCAGCATCGGGTTTTTTTTAACTACACACAATGTGTGAGTGACATCATGGCAAAGTTACATTAAATAGAGGGAGCAGGTTTAAAGGCCGTTTACACCACAATGATGCACCTGTCTGGAGAGGCATCAAGCAGAATCACTGGACTGCCCCCTTCGGGATTGTGTGTGTGTGTGTGTGTGTGTGTGTGTGTGTGCGTGCGTGAGCACAAACAACACAAAGTGGTTCCAGTCTTTGGGGACGGTATGGGGGGATAAATTGAAGCGCATGTGAATGTGTGAGAGAGAGAGAGAGAGAGAGAGAGAGAGAGAGAGAGAGAGCACAAACGTGACAGTGACCAATGAGAGGGAGGAGAGATGCAGTAACACGCACACACACACACACACACACACACACACACACACAGACGGACGGACGGACACACACAAGGCTCTGAGGGACGTGTGTGAATTGAGCCGGTTAGGGACAAGTGGGTCAGTTTGAATGACTGTGTTAATCACCACAGGGGGGCTGAGAAACTACTGCAACAAGCAGAGGGCTAAATCTTTGGGATTGGATCATTTTTTTTGCGGGGGGGGGTGAATTAATTGTGGGAGTTGCTCCACGACAGCGTGGAGGTAAACATGAAGATCTGACAATAGGTATAAAACGGGTCCTTTAGATATCGTTTTATGTTCTCTGTCGAGACTCAAGATGCAAATTTAAGCCTCTGCAAAACCTCAGAGAAGAAAAAGAAAACATCTACGCTTGGAGCAATTACAACTTTAATCTCGCTGAATTTTGTCGCAGCAGTTAGACTTTTAAACTCGGCTCGCGTCAACGTCGCGCCGCTGAATTATAACCTTGACGCGAGAGCAAGCCGACATGACACTGTCGCCGTTTGATGTACGGCCCATTAAAAACAGGGCCTGGTATCTCTGCAAGGTGAATCCCTCCCAGAAGAACAAATGGACGGCTGCCTGAGATAGAAACTCATAATAAACAGCGGAATAAATGCCTCCCGTCTGAAGCAGCCGGGCGCCGATGATTAGTCTGAGTAATGCAAATGGTAGGAGAAAAAAAAACGACTTTGTAAAATAGGTGCGCACAGTGACCTTTACGTTCGCTTCAGCCAATCAGAGAGGAGCAGCGGCTGGTGACAACACAGGGATGAAGAAAGAACCTGCTGTGGTTCTGCATTCGAGGAAAACTGGCAGGTGGCAGTGGGCGTGCGTGCGTGCGTGGGTGCGTGCGCGTACACGTGTGTGTGTGTGTGCGCGTGTGTGTGTGTGTGTGTGTGCACCTGGCCACTGATGATTCTCTGAGAGGATCTCTCGATGTTGGCAGGCAGACCAAAGAATGCAGGTCGGTCGTCCTCGGGGAGATTCTCGATTATGCTGCGGTAGTCCTGGAAAGACACACAAGCGTGCGCGTACACAGACACACAAACACACAGACACACACGCTCAGGTGAGGGGCCACACAGAAACAGCAAAGAAGCACGGTGCAAATTATAACAGTGGTTCACAGTCAGAGGAGAAGCAGCTGTAGCGACATTTGTCTGGTGTGATTTTTATACAAAATGTACATTAAAATAGTTTCAAGTCTTTTTTGTTTTTTTTAATATACAGAGTCAGCAAAAATAATGTATAAACACATCAGAAAAAGAAAAACTTGCATAAATGTTTCATTTGTATCAGTGCTTCTATACATATTGAAACCTTTCCAAGTTTGAGAGAAATATTTATGTAGCTTTTTATTTCCCTGCTGTGTGTTTACAGTGTGTTCTGGAGGAACAAGGTGGTTTCCTGAGCATCGCTAAGCCCGCGAGAAACACGTCGACCGTCATTCGCTCACACACTCCGCCGCCGCCATCTTACCGCTATGGAGCAGGAGTTTGGGAGGCTGATCTGCGGCGGGAAGAAGCGCGTCCCGCCTCGGCTCTTCCTGTGAGCCGAGGAGCCGGAGGAGGAAGAGGAGGAGGAGGAGGAGAGCAGCTGCGAGGAGAAGAACTGCTCCAGGTAGGAGCGCAGGATGCGCAGGTCCGAGGGGTTGTCGATGCGTCCGCCGTAGATGGCGCTCTCCAGCAGGCCGTGGACAAACTCCCACTGGAAGGATTTGCCGGCTGAGGGGAGGAGACGCAGGTCAGTCAGTCAAACACACACACACACACACACACACAGGTCCCGCCCCTCCATCAGGAACACACTCACCTTCAAAGAGGCTGTCGATGATCTCGAAGCTGGCGCGGAGATCCGACAGAGAGAACTCGTAGAACTTGGTCCAGCCCTGGTGAAGACACCCAGGGTGCAGATGTGTAGATTAATGCATAAAGAGAGATGTTGTTTTCATTGTAAAAACTGGGTAAAGGAGCAACTTCATGACTGTTCACAGCATGACAGCAGTAGATGGTCCCATTAAAAATGAATATGCAGACATCATGACTCTGGTACAGAGAATAAACAGCTGTTGGGGAAAAAAAGCTGAAAAAATAACAAAAACAATTCCATTAGAAAAGAAAAAAGTTGATGTGAATTTGTTTCACGTCAACACAAAAGACTCAAAACTGCAGTTTGTTTGCACATCTTGTTATTTGCAACATTCCGCAACTCAAGGCAGAAGGCTTGAGTTGGAGCAACTGGACTTGTTCTTGTGATCTTGAAGACGTCTCGCCTCTCATCCAAAAGGCTTCTTCAGTTCTAAAAAGGCATTGGAGAGTCCCAGGTATTTAACCACCAGGAATTGTGGGTGTGGCTAAGCATGATGGTACCCACTCTCAGCAAGGTTCTGCTTAGCTTACCTGGGACTCTCCAATGCCTTTTTAGAGCAGAAGAAGCCTTTTGGATGAGAGGCGAAACGTCTTCAAGATCACAAGAACAAGTGCAGTTGCCCCAACTCAACCCTTCTACTTTAAGATGACCTGGACGACTGAGAACCTCCACAGACATCCTGCAACTCGTCCACCATCTTCACAACTCTGTTAGCATCAGGATGCCATTGAGCAATTTGAGAGCTCAGTCATTTTATCCCATTGAAAAACTAAATGAGGTTAAACTGGGGGAGTCAGAGAAATGACGATCACATGTTACGACCCATTTTTTTTTTTTTTTTTTATTGAAACACATTTGCTCTTTAAATTTGTCCCGTTTTCAAGGCGACGCCGAGACGTTGCAGGATCACAATCACCCCTGAAGCTTCCGATCTGACCTTTGAACCCTGCCTCGTCGTCAGGCCCCTCGCCAAATGGCCCTTCGCCAAACACAGTGTGTGTGTGTGTGTGTGTGTGTGTGTGTGCACCGAACAGCAGGACGGTTTACGCCACAGGCAGTCATTCATTTGCTGTGCAGACTGTGCACAAGCACGCACGCGCGCAGACACACTCACACACACACACACACACACACACGCAGAGACACTGCTGGAGGCAGCGTAAACAAACACGACTGCGTCGCTGTTGGTCTGTAAGGACATAAGAATCGTCTCTGGGGTACGATTTTTTTTTTTACCCATTTTGTGGCTCTCCATGAAGCCTCGGCGGCACAGAACAGCGGTCAGTGCTTATTAACGACCGGCCACGCTCGCAAACATAAATAATTCATGTTTACACCAGCGTAAGCGTGCAGCGCGGAGAGCTGTGCTCTGAATATGAACTCGGCTAAAAGAAATGATGCATCTGTGTGAACCAGCGTCGGAAAAAAAGAAAACATCCCACGGCGCAGATGGGAAAAGAAAAAAATGGATTCAATTAAGTAGAAAAATATAAAGGGCACCTGCCTGCATAAAGACTGAGTGAATGTGTGAGAGAGCACAGTGCGGTGAGGTGAGGTGAGGTCTTCCTGTTTAATGTTCACATTGTGAGAGTTTCCCACCGGCGACAACCTTTGGAATGTCGGAATTACAGGTCATGGACTGGGAGGAACCTCGAGACCTCCGAGCTTATTTCATGTATCAACAGCTTTATCTCAGAATCTTTATTACACATTTTTTCAGTTTTTTTTGTACCAACAAATGGTGAATGTTGCTTTCAAGCATGAACTAGCACCTAGTGTGCTGTTAGCAGCTAGTATCAGCCAAAAATGCTAAAGCACAACAGTGGAGGTCCTGTGTTTTTTCACCTTACCGCAGCTGAAGGCAACATGTCACTTGGTTTTCAAGTCATTTTCTCAATGTCTTAATATGCTTTACGCACTACTACAGAACCAACAGCCTCTCCATTCATCCTGTCCAGGTCGGTGCGCCACCTACCTGTGGTATGTAGTTGCGTCTCTCCTGACAAACAGCGTGAAACCAGGCGAGGCAAAACAGAGACTGAGCTCTGGCCAGGACGCCGCCTGTGCACAAGCAGTCAGCAAGTTCAAGAACCAAGACACAGCAACAATTAGACATTAGCATTAGCAATAGCAGCAGTCAATCAAAACAAGAAAACCTGAAAAGAATTCTGGAGGAATACAGGCAGGCTACACATTGCTGTGAGAGGCAACTGTGCGTTGGTGCCTGTTTTCAGAACTGACCTTTACTGATCTGCTCTGGAGTCCATGACTCGTACGTCCTCAGGAGGTTCTTCTTGAGACCAGGAGGAGCCTGGAGGTGAGAACCAAAAATAAACACATTCCAATCGAGTTAGAGGAAGCTTTTTGTTTTGTTGCGTGGTAACAGTGAGGGGGAGTTGTAAAGGTAAAGTCTCGGTCTTCAACTCCAAATGTTTGCGATCCTGTTTTCACAAAAGCCGGTAGTGTGCATCCTAATGGTTGTTTTTCTTTCTTTCTGCTTTTACTTGGCTTCTCTACTCACAAAATATTCGTCTTCCACCGAGTTGTAAACACCACATGGCAAGCGGAGGCTCAGTTCCATAACACCGAGAGCTGAATATATATCGTGTCAGTTTGATGAGTCCAACCTCCAGTCAACTCATAACAGGAATCTGTTCATTTGCTTCATTTAGCCAAAGCAATATGTTTGTTCGTTTTGTTTTGTTTTGTTTTTTTAACAGAAACAGAAAGCAAAACAGTGACAGTTTGCTCTGTCTCTCTCTCCCTCTCTCTCTCTCTCTCACACACACACACACACACACACGCCATCATCTCAGCGGAACATTTGGCGGCTCCATCTGGAGGGTTTGATAAGACACACAGCCAGTAATGCATACGTGCTAAATTTGCCCAAATTGGCAAAAATCAACTGCATATGTTTCCAACTTCAGTAGATGAGACGCATCAGGCGGCGGCGGCGGCGGCGGCGGCGGCGGCACTTCGCTTATAGAGTTTAGATGGCTGAGAAGCCAGTTTAACTTTTGGCTCCACTCATGACGAGATTATTTTTCGCTTTTTGTTTTGCGTCACAGTTGCTTCTCATTTGTATCACTTCATTGCACTGTAGTCAACTTGTTTCTCTGGCCGAGACTGAGAGAGGCAGTTTTAATATTCTGCAGCAGTGTGTTCATGTTTTGTGTGTGTGCGTGTGTGTGGGTGCGAGAGCTAAAACTTGTGTGACTACAAACTCAGACAGTTGCTGCTGGCCAAACGATAGAACGCAGGTTTTTGCTACTTCCGCTGGCCCATCTTTTTACACAGTCAGTAGCTGCGTTTCCATTACGCAAAACCTAAATATTGCAAACTTTGAAAACTGCCATGGAAACGCAGCAGTGGCTTTAAGCTGCACTGGCTGTAAAAAAAGTTTGATTATTCATGTTTTTTGGTTTGTTTTTTTGATTTTGGCTGACTGCTGCAGCCAAAAAAACAAAGCGGCGGGGGTCTTCCCCCTTCTCAACACTAAAACATCAGCAGGCTCATTGGGCGGGGGTGTGATGTGTCCTCTTCAGTACCTCGTAAGTGATCTTGAGGCTGGACTGCAGCAGGATGGGAGGAAATCTGGGGTGAACCTCCGCTGTGAGCCATAGACGAAAGCCCACTTTGGGCCGCAGGGCGTTCAGTTCCTATGGTGACAAGAAAACACAGAGAGACAGAGAGAGAGAGAGAAAAGGCACATGAAACAACATGAGGACGGCAGGAAGACGAGCAAATGGCCCCAGTTCTGCTTGTTTTTTTATCTTGACAAGTGCGGTCGTGAAGCCACCGTTGAAGTGCTTTTCCATTTTCCCTAAATGTAAAACAGTGAGGTGTAATGAGGGGAAATAGTCTTGATTGCCACCCTGCGCTCGTCGTCATTTAAAGGAGGGCGGAGCTGCTTTTATCCGTCTATTGAATCATTTCTTCACCAGAGATCGACCGTCGCCGCAGGGCCACCATTTGCATTCCGTGCGACGTAGAATTGTTTCGCGGTGACAAGAGCGTCTCTTTCCATCATCTGGCTTTTTGAAGAAAAAAAAACGCTCCTCACGACTCGCCCTCCCACCCCACCCCTCCCCACACCGCTCCCCCACCTCTCCCCCGACCTCCTCCACCTTTTTTCTGTCTTTGTCAAAGATTCCAGGCTAAAAATAGCAACGATAGAAAACCTCGAGGTCCTGTGACATCTGATTAGTTACTGACACATGAGCCTCGCGCACACACGCACACACACACACACACAGACACGCATACACCAGTGTGCTTCCACATCATCTGTAATTCACTGTAGTCGAGGTGAACACGGTCAAAGGAGATCAGAGACCAGAGAGACGAGTACGCCTCTGTTTTCTGTGTGTGTGTGTGTGTGTGTGAGAGAGAGAGAGAGAGAGAGAGAGAGAGAGAGAGAGAGAGAGAGAGAGAGAGAGAGAGAGAGAGAGAGAGAGAGAGAGAGAGAGAGAGGGGTTAGGGGTGATAATCTACAGTGTTGTCAATAAAAATCCCACTCATGGAAAAATAAAAGCGTGGCTTTACGCTTACAAAGCGCATTACTGCCACCCACAGAAAAACAGGGCTCAGTCTCACGTTATAACGTTACATTATCGAGTTTTTACGTGATAATTTTCAAGTTATAACGTGAAATTATCACGTTATTTTGTGATCATTTTCACCTCATTTTGTGAACGTTTTATGTCATAAAACTTTTTACTTATAAAAGTGAAACTAAAAATTACAAAAGTTATTATATAGTAATATAATTATAGTTATTATAGTTAGTTGAAAATTATCACGTAAAAACGTGACAGTTTCACGTTATAATATGATGCCGAGCCCTTTTTTTTTTTCCTAGGGTGGCAGCAATGCGCTTCTGTAGCAAGGACATAAAAGGAAAAGAGAAAAACTCCAAGCCATAGGATATTCTGTGGAGGCATTAAAACCTTTTATTCTTTATCATCATAAAACTACAAACTATATCTCCATAAATAAAAAGAGGAGCAAATCTGGGGACTATGCCCTTACATGCAGCCCTGTAACCTGCAGTGAAGAGAGGACAGGTTTGTTGTTGTTCTTGCTGTTGTTGTCGAGGTATTTCCGCTGACCGAGGAGACATAAAAAGAAGGAAAGATTGAAGTTTTGGACAGACAGACAGACTAAAGAAGAGATCCATGAGCGGAGGCGCAGAGCAGGTGATGTTAAAAAATGAGACAGAAAACAGAGCAAGTGGAAGAATGCGAGCAGACAGGGATGACGGGACATCTGCACTGCCAACTTCAATTATCAACACTGACCGCTCTCCTTCTGAGCCGCTCTCATACCCCCCCCCTCTCTGAAGGACCGATCGCTCGAGTGAGGGAGCGGAGAAGTCCGGAGAGACAGATGGCAAAAGAGGAAAAACCAGAAAATCTTGACTGTCCACTCACAAACACAGCGAGACGAGCAGATGGACGCAGGGGCTGAAAGTAAATTTGCACCCGTTTGCTGAGGCTTCGTCATCTCTGTCCTAAAAAACTCTCTTGGTGGTTCTTACCTGCTCGCTTGTATTGCATTTTTGCAATGAACTGCATGTTCTGTGTCCATACAAACAGTAAAACAAGAGTTTTCTGATAATCAACCTTGAAGGAGCCTTTCAAAAACACATTTTGCTGTGATATAAAGACTGTCTGGGGAAAAGGCCTCATAGAACAAGAGGGGGTGGGGGGGGGCAGAGGTATGGAGAAAGGAAGGGAGGAAGGACGAGAGGGGTGAAGGGTGGGAGGGAGGTAAGGAGGGAGGGGAATGACGGAGAAAGAGCTCCAATAATCTGGAGTTTAAGTCACAAGTTGGAGGAGCTCAGGCTTCTCTGGGCAGGAGGGATCTGTCGCTAACCTCAGGGCACACACACACACACACACACACACACACACACACACACACACACACACACACAGGCCAATCAGTGCCAACAGCTGTGCCTTCCACTGAGACGTGACCCGCGGTGATGAAGCCAGCCGCTAAACTGACGTGCAGCCTTAGCAGAAATCTCAAAGTGGCAAAGCCACAGAGAGCAGAGAGAGGGAGAGCGAGAGAGAGAGAGAGAGAGAGAGAGAGAGAGAGGGGGAGAGAAAGAGAGAGAGAGCAGGATTTCTGTCAGTGCACACTAATGCTCTTAATTAATTGCAGTTTTGAATAATATCCACTCGTCTCCACGTTGAGGTCAAAGCTTTTCAAGCTGTTTCTATTTAGTTCAGCGTATAATGTTGCACTTATCTTGAATACAACGTTACGTTGTACGTGTCACATCATGTCACAGATTGTTTTAACCTTCACATTTAAAACAAAACACTCGATACTCACTCTGATCTTGCACAAACTTAAAATATATCCTGTTACAATCCGTTGTGACTAAAAACCAGAGTGAGCTGCTTTCACAGCAACAATCGTTCTCAAGGTCCCTCCAGTTCTAATAAATAATCATCATTTCTAACGCCAGGAATCAATTTTCAAGTTGAATGGAAATGACTCCTGAAGAGTTATTTTTATGCTGCTGTGGAGGAAGCCATTGTGTTCATACATCAGGTCAATCACAGCACTGACAATCCCAGGGATCCCAGGCCTCGTTGGCGCAGTAGGCAGCGCGTCAGTCTCATAATCTGAAGGTCGTGAGTTCGAGCCTCACACGCGGCAACTCTTTTAACCAGGCAGTGTTTTAGTTTCAATGTAACAAAAGAAAAATGCTTAAAAGGTCCCAGATTACGCCAGTAAATTATTACTTCTTACTGTATAATATTTTCTCTTCAGAAGTGGAAAGGGACGTTCCAGGCATTAACTTCACTTAACGAAAGCAACAACCAGCTCCATGACTCACAGTGCAAAAGCCATGGGCCTCGTTGGCGCAGTAGGCAGCGCGTCAGTCTCATAATCTGAAGGTCGTGAGTTCAAGCCTCACACGGGGCAACTCTTTTAGGTGGCTAGAGAGTCACCTGACTCACTGTCCAGCTTTGTCCCCCAATGTGGAATCAGAAAGTAGGAGACTACTTCTTACAAAGTTAACTTACCAATCACTGGGAGTTAAATGTTCCAACTGACCAGTTATTATTCCTGTAAAACACATTCTCCTTTTCAAGATCGAGACGCAAAAACACAATTTGACTGTAAGGTGTTTTGAATTGGACATGTGGTCCATCCAGCAAACATCCACACCCAGCAGAATGCAGCCAAAGTGAAGCTGGTCACAAGACAAATAATCCGAACATAGAAGAAGTTTGTGTGTGATTCACAAAAAACAAAGCACAGGCCTCACTAGGCTGAAGGTTTGGACACCAACACAGCTCCTACCTTCTCCAGCAGAGGTAACCAGCTCGTCACTAGGTGCAGGTTTTTCAGACAGAGCCATTCGCCGCTGCGCGAACACTCTCGCAGCGTTGCCAAGGCCACGTCAGCTTGTCCCTGGCCCATGGAGATCTAGCCGTCAAAAGAGCACAGCGAGATCACAGTGATCAAAAGTCGTGGGCGGGCCAGGAAAAAGCACGTCTATGATGTGATCGGTTGATCTGCTGTCCCAGGCTCCCCCTCTACCTCATGATAGTTGTCCCTGCCCACGGTTTCAGCTGCCAGTTCCGACAGCTCCTGAGACGGGTCGGCTCCAGGTGAGATGATGATCAACAATGGCTCCCACTCCAGTGTCTCAGCGTAGAGGCGCCGCAGGTTGAGAGGGGGAGGGGAGAGCTCTTTCTTACCTGGGGAGGAGAAGAAGATGGTCGATGAAGACAGAAGACAGAATATGGGGGAGACAGAAGTGGAGATGATTCAGGGTTACAGATGGGATCTGATCTGCTAAACCTGCTAAACCTGCTAAATCTGCTCACTGGTGCGTTGTGAAGGCACACTCTAAACACTGTTGTCGCACACCCTCCGCTCACGTTAAAACAACTCGCTGGACAGAAACGCTTCAGGGAGGTGGACAGAAGATGAAGACCTGCTCCAACACCTTCATGGAAGCAATGATGGATGGACTCAATGGATGGACTTTTCTCAGTTTGGTGTGATTCACCACTAAAAACAGCAGCAGCACTGGGAATTTTGGCATACTTTTTTCGTTAAGTGACGTCCATCTCAAACGTCAGCGGTTGAAGTGCCGTGTGACGGCACAATCACAATCACACTGTGGTGCCTGGCGTCAAGGGGGCGTGTGAGTTGCCTATGCAGCGAGAAGGAGGTGGACAAGGTTTTCAAGAAGGCGGGATCGAGAAGACGTGGGGAAGAGGAGGGGGAAAAGGGAAGAAGATGAGAAGAGAGGAGTGGAGATGATGAGGAGAGAAGAGGACGCTGGAGGACGAGAGCGGGAAAGACAGGGGGTGGAGAGGAATGTGCTGTGCATACTGAGTGCCGCGTATGCAGCAGTATTCCTCTCTCTCACACACACACACACACACACACACACACACATGCGCAGCAAAGGAATGGCTGTCAGCCTCCACTGCGCCCAAACACTCAGATCTCTGTGTCTGGCTGCGTGTCTGGTCTGCATGTGAGCATCTCCTGCTCCTCATCCTGCATTAGCATGTAAGCTCTGCTGTAAAACACCCAGGATGCATGGATACAACATGGGGGTGGTGCTGGGGAGGGGGGGATACATGCAAAGGTTTCTGCCAACGTTGCCCCAGCCTGGCGTCTGATGCGGCAAAGTGCACGTCGCTGACACGTGCGCAAGGTCTGGGGAAGAACAACATCTCGGGTCGACCTTTCGGCCACGTCGCCATGGCAACATTTGGTAAAACAATTACCTGACGACCCCAGTGCGCTGTATTAGGGTCAAAAGCAAAAAAAAAAACAAGAGAAAAAAGCACACGTGTACGTGCACACTGATGCACAACCCCGTGCACACTGATGCACAACCCCGCGCACGCACACATTTGCACTCTGACTGGGGGGTGAGGGGGGGGGGTGGGCTGGTAATCAGTATTCTACTTGCACAACCGCGTGCATCCTCTGTCTGAACAGCAAAGTTCACCTTGGCTTTTATTACACACAATCAGGGCGGAAGACAGCAGCGGTGGCGGCGGCTCAAACGCCACTTAGAGGGGCGACGACTGACTGATTGAGAATTAACCGAGAGGCAGGAACTCGGGTCACACGTCCCCCACTTGGCACCCGGACTCATTTCCAGCGAGGTGTGCGTTCGCTTATCATCGTTTCCCGTCTCGTCGCAGCGAGCGGCGCAGGACGCCATCAACGCCGCCATTCCGAAAAAATTGCAAATGAGGAGCGCAGAGCGTGGCGCTGGATGCACGGGCGTCCAGAAAGGAGGGAGTGGATTTTATAGGTGCGGGACAAGAGTGTGTGAGTGTGTGTTTGGCTCAGCCGGGCATGCACGTGTGCCGGTGGATTGGCCGGGAACTGTATGGGGTGGGCTGACTGAGATTAGCAGTAAGAGGATTACAGACTATGGCTCATTAGCATACTGATTTACAGCCAAAAACACACAGAATCTTCCTCTCCCCTGCGCTTTATGTTATATTTTTTATTTTTTAATTTTGTTTTATCAGTCTGTCTCACTATCGTTAACGGAGACTGTTAACCCATATCTGATGTGGGCGGGTGTCTTCATCAGGGGCTTCACTTAGCCCTCATTGGGATAGAGTATGGGGATTCTTTTTGAAGACAATGTGAAAATATTTGGTATTTGTGCAGCAGACAGTGCTCAGAGCAGAATACTAAAACATTTGTACACATCTAAATAGAATTGCGATACACTGATGGGCACTCTGATGAACTTCCTGACGGTCACGCTCAGTGAGACACTATTGTATTTGGTACTCAGCACCGGCTGCCGCTAGCTAAGTTTCAGCAGCTGCAGCTTCGGCCCTCAGAGTGAAGCGAGCGGTGACACTTGAGCTGACGAACCTGCTCTCGGCTCTTCTGTCTGCAGCCTGCAGCTCCAACCACCTCTAAAAACTCTCATCCAGAGGGGCTTGTTAAATGTCCCACTTACATTTTCAAACTAGTTACAACAAAAAAAGAAAATGAAAAAAAAAAAAAGAGAGAGAGCCTGTGTGTCTAAATATATCTTACAAACAGTAACAACTTCATTTGAGTATAACTAACTTTGCATTTCCAGGTTTGGATGCCGATTGTGACAGGAAGTCTAATGTCAGCAAGACATTTTGTGAAGGATATTTTATCTGAGACATATTGAAAATAAACTTCAGATTTTAGGTTTAGTGTTGGTAAGTTTGAAGACGGCAGTCTTGTTGCGAACACTAACTTGGCAAATTGCAGCCGCTGACAACAATAACAGAACTGCAGACATCAGGCCTCGTTGGCGCAGTAGGCAGCGCGTCAGTCTCATAATCTGAAGGTCGTGAGTTCGAGCCTCACACGGGGCAACTCTTTTAACCAGGTGGCAATAGATTGCAAAGCCACTTTGTTGCACACAATGCAATGCATACATGGACATCACGCCTCCCATTCCACACACAAATCTCTGACTGAACAGTTTGACTGGGCTGTGGGGAAGACCATGTTGATGGACTTCTTTATAACCTGAGACTGAACTACGGGAAAAAAAAACCCATCTCTTTTAAAACCATGCCTGTAAATTAAGGCTCTTGCGTTGTTACAACGTCACTGTTGAAAAATGCAATAATTTACCTCCACCTGCAGGCCTCGTTGGCGCAGTAGGCAGCGCGTCAGTCTCATAATCTGAAGGTCGTGAGTTCGAGCCTCACACGGGGCAGTGTTTTGGATCAGGTGACAATAAGCTGCAAAGCCACGTGCTTTGTCACACACAATGCAATGCAAACATGGACATCACTCCGCACATTGACCCCCAACTGAAACAGCTTTACTGTGCCATAGATGGGACCATTGGCAACATCACTCTGCTCTTGTAAAATAATTTTCCGTTGGTTTATTAGGGACCTCTTGAAAAATAAAAATTGTCTGTTACTAAAACACCATCATTTCCCACCTCCTGCAGGCCTCGTTGGCGCAGTAGGCAGCGCGTCAGTCTCATAATCTGAAGGTCGTGAGTTCGAGCCTCACACGGGGCAACTCTTTTAACCAGGTGACAAAAGGCTGCAAAGCTGCTGTATTACAGACAATGCAACGCAAACATGGACATCACATCACATCACATGCACTGACCCCCAACTGAATTAGTTATACTGAGTCATGAAAGGACCACTGCCAACATCGCTTAGCTCTTGTAAAATAATTTTTCGTTGGTTTGTGATGGAGCTCTTTGTAACCTGTGACAAAAAAAGAACAAAAAACATTGTCTTTCAAAACCTCGCTTGTACATGAATGCAATTGTGTTGCAACAATTTTCCTCCATCTCCAGGCCTCGTTGGCGCAGTAGGCAGCGCGTCAGTCTCATAATCTGAAGGTCGTGAGTTCAAGCCTCACACGGGGCAACTCTTTTAACCAGATGACTATAGATTGCAAAGTCACATTCCTCAAACTATGCAATGCAAACATGGACATCACATTCCACCAGTGAGTTCAACATCAAAAGCTAAGTGCTTCACTCTCCCATAACTCAACACTACAATATGATCTATTAGCACTCACTTGCGACGTGATGGCACTCATATGGGATTTCTTTTTAAAACTATCATAACAGCGTGGCTGGTCTATTTTTGAAGCACGTTGCTCATTAGAGTGTGCAGTGTTTGGCCTTGAGTTATTGTTGATTCATTAATGAATATTCATGTGACAAAGATGCTGAAAAGCACATAAATTTCCCCAAGGTTGACACACTCAATAAGGCTCTTAAAAAATGCAAGTGTGCATACTTGATACACAGCAGACCTGATGGAGGCAAACGCGAGACAGCGAGGGAAAGTGCATGCTCATCCATAAACTTTATTTAAGCATAAACGTGATGGCCCTCGTCCGCACAAACCAAACGACCACCCACGTCTAAACGCAGATGCTAAATATAAACCTCAGAAACACCAGCTTGGAGAGCTGTTTTCATATTGGAAACGTGAACGTAAAACATATTAGCTCGGCGGCGGTGGCGGCATTTCCCACATAATGCATTCAGAAGGCAGCAAGCCATTAGGATTATCAGGACTGAATGAATAGGCTCATTAAGCTAAATAATTAGAGTTTGGCCAGTCGAGGCTATAAGAAGTGTAGGTCTACAACAGCTGAATGTGTGTGTGTGTGTGTGTGTGTGTGTGTGTGTGTGTGTGTGTGTGTGTGTGTGTGTGTGTGTGTGTGTGTGTGTCACTATTCAAGGACAGCGACATCCTCCTTGCTATTAAGGACATAAAAAGAGAAATGATGGATGAGATCCTCCTGCCATGACGTTGTTTCAGTGTTTCTAAGAAATTTAGGATAATAGCCTTTTAAAAAAAAAAAAAAAGAAAAGAGTAAAATCTACATACATATATATTAGTCTACAGTGGCTTATAAAGGTGGCTTATAAAGATGGCACACAAACAGCATAAAAGGGATTGAGGTTCTTGTCATTTAGGATATACACAGTCGCTGTGCATTAAAAGAGAGACTTAGATCTACTCATCCATACATCCATCCTTGTTCCCTTCACTGGGACTTCCCTGACCCTCGCATTGCTTGACTCTCCTCCAGAGAGACCTGGGGCTGCTCCGTGGTGAGATGGGATGTGCATGCTCCAGGGTTTTTACCCAGGGGTCTCTTCCCAGTTTGACAGGGAAAAATGGCCCCGAGGGGGGAAAGTCCTGAAAGCATCCTGATCAAACGTCCTCGCCATCACTGCCTCTTGACACCGAGCAATTTAACCGCTCTATCCCAGGAGCCCCCTGGGATTTCAGATCTTTCCAGCCCTGTCCGAGCTTGAGCGCAGCCGCTCGTGCGCTCCATAAGCCAACTTTGTCGCAAAGCTAAAAGGCAGTCGGCAGTGTGTGCAAAGCAAACAGTTCTACTAATAATCAACGGGGCCCGCTGCTTGTAATTAAAAGTCCATGTCCATCTAGTGCAGTGACACCTCAAACATCAGCTCCAGGTGAAAATATCTCAATCGTGCCGCAACCTCTTACAAACGTCCATCATACTCTCTGAACGATGGAGAAGATGATGCAACTGGGAAACTAAGCTGCAAACTCTGTGGGCTTCCTGCCAGCTTGTTGGCTGACAGCGAGGCCTCTTCCTGCAGATCCTGTCAGAGCACCCTGCACTTTGTAACTTTCCGGCAAGTAAAGTTTGCGTCACGCTCTATTCGGCAAATTGATTTTTTTTTTCCTTCCCTGCAGATCCTATAAACAGCTGACTTTGCTTTCTTTACATCAAACCTCCACATTTAACCCGAGCGGCGCTGAGTGAGGTCACACAGCTGGCCGGCGACGGGGTTTGTTCTCAAATCTCATGGCAGTCAAGACAATTCGTGAAGGGTATTTTATCTGAGACATATTGAAAACAAACTTCAGGTTTTTGGGTTGATAAGTTTGAAGACGGCAGTCTTGTTGCGAACACTAACTTGGCAAATTGCGGCCGCTGACAACAATAACAGAACTGCAGACATCAGGCCTCGTTGGCGCAGTAGGCAGCGCGTCAGTCTCATAATCTGAAGGTCGTGAGTTCGAGCCTCACACGGGGCAACTCTTTTAACCAGGTGACAAAAGGCTGCAAAGCCACTTTGTTGCACACAATGCAATGCATACATGGACATCACGCCTCACATCACATGCACTGACCCCCAACTGAATTAGTTATACTGAGTCATGAAAGGACCACTGTCAACATCGCGTAGCTCTTGTAAAATAATTTTTCGTTGGTTTGTGATGGAGCTCTTTGTAACCTGTGACAAAAAAAGAACAAAAAACATTGTCTTTCAAAACCTCGCTTGTACATGAATGCTATTTTGTTGCAACAATTTTCCACCATCTCCAGGCCTCGTTGGCGCAGTAGGCAGCGCGTCAGTCTCATAATCTGAAGGTCGTGAGTTCGAGCCTCACACGGGGCAACTCTTTTAACCAGGTGACAAAAAGCTGCAAAGTTGGGTGATTAGACACTCAGCTTTGTTACACACAATGCAAACATGGACATCATTCCACACATTGACCCCTGACTGAAACAGCTTTACTGTGCCATGGATGGGACCATTGGCAACATCACCCAACTATTGTGAAATTATTTTTCGTTGGTGTGTGATGGACCTCTCGAAAAATAAAAAATCTTGTCTGTTACTAAAATACCATCATTTTCCACCATCTCCAGGCCTCGTTGGCGCAGTAGGCAGCGCGTCAGTCTCATAATCTGAAGGTCGTGAGTTCGAGCCTCACACGGGGCAGTGTTTTTGATCAGGTGACAATAAGCTGCAAAGCCACGTGCTTTGTCACACACAATGCAATGCAAACATGGACATCACTCCGCACATTGACCCCCAACTGAAACAGCTTTACTGTGCCATAGATGGGACCATTGGCAACATCACTCTGCTCTTGTAAAATAATTTTCCGTTGGTTTATTAGGGACCTCTTGAAAAAAAACAATTGTCTGTCACTAAAAACACAATAATTTTCCTCCATCTCCAGGCCTCGTTGGCGCAGTAGGCAGCGCGTCAGTCTCATAATCTGAAGGTCGTGAGTTCGAGCCTCACACGGGGCAACTCTTTTAACCAGATGACAATAGATTGCAAAGCCACTTTGTTGCACACAATGTAATGCAAACATGGACATCACGCCTCCCATTCCACACACAAATCTCTGACTGAACAGCTTGACTGGGCTGTGGAGAAGACCATGTTGATGGACTTCTTTATAACCTGTGACAAAACTATGAAAACTACGGAAAAAAACCCTTCTCTTTTAAAACCACGCCTGTTTATTAAGGCTCTTGCGTTGTTACAACGTCACTGTTGAAAAACGCAATAATTTTCCACCATCTCCAGGCCTCGTTGGCGCAGTAGGCAGCGCGTCAGTCTCATAATCTGAAGGTCGTGAGTTCGAGCCTCACACGCGGCAACTCTTTTAACCAGGTGACAAAAAGCTGCAAAGTTGGGTGATTAGACACTCAGCTTTGTTACACACAATGGAAACATCATTCCACACATTGACTCCCGGCTGAAACAGCTTTGCTGTGCCATGGATGGGACCATTGGCAACATCACTCAACTATTGTGAAATTATTTTTCGTTGGTGTGTGATGGACCTCTCGAAAACTAAAAAATCTTGTCTGTTACTAAAAGACCATCATTTTCCACCATCTCCAGGCCTCGTTGGCGCAGTAGGCAGCGCGTCAGTCTCATAATCTGAAGGTCGTGAGTTCGAGCCTCACACGGGGCAACTGTTTTTATAATGATGCAAAGCCACCTGACTCATCGCTCACCCGCGGCCAGGGTTTGTTCTGGTTAGAGTCAAACAAAACAAACCGCTAGTCTGAACCCGTTTTTTTTTGCATTATCAGGTGAAAGGCAAGAAAATAATTGAGTGCGCAGAATTTTTTTTCCATCACTTACCCAGGGCCTGGGTGGCGAACGCTGCCATGGCGCTCTGCAGTCGGTCGGGTCGAAGGGCCTGAATCAGCAACAGCTGCAACGTAAAATGTTGAATAGCAAAACAAAAAGTCAACAATTAGCAATCTAATGAAGATACGGTCTATTTTTCTGCTTCTACCGTGGTCACAACTTTTCTTTTTTCTTTTTTTTCTTTTTTTCAAAATAAGCAGGTGATTCTATTTGGCACACTGCAGGGGAAGTCTTTATTGCCAGACCTGCTGGAAGGGAGAAATCTTCTTGGCCACAGATGACGGGATTTCCTGCTCACACTGCGAGCTCTGCGAGAAGGACAGCCAAAGGTCCGAGTCGCTCAGACACAAGGACTGGTAGAGGGCCGGGAATGTGGTCTGGTGGTGAAAAAGCAAAAAGAAGGCGATGGCAGGTTTAAAACCAAAAGTCCAGGTTAAAAAATGTTTTCACTACCACATGGCTGCGTGCAAACTGTTTTATGTCATCCATGTTTCTCTTGATTGAAGAAACTGTTTAATCCATTTTTTATTCTCTGTTCTCTTAACGTTTGGGCAAAATGAGTGGCGCCTTTGCATTTACTTTGAGAACAGCGACTGATCCGTGCCGCTCCTGGTCGATCCACGACGGGAACTCCTGCAAGAGAGGCCGGCAGTGAGTGGGAAGCCTGCCATAACATGATGCATTACCGCTCTCAGACACAGGGAGCGCTGTTACCTCCTTCTTAAACATCTCCCCGACGACGGCTCCAGTGAAGACGTCCCACTCCTGCAGCAAGAGAGTCGTGCTGACATTTGACGGCCACCAAAGTCGAGTCATTTTTCCAAAGTGGGCGGAGACACTTACGTTGTCCTGGAAGAGCTGCGGGTGCATTCCTCTCACAAAGTGAACAGCAAACATCAGCTGGTCGGCCTGGGACAGGCAGAGGACAGGGGTTTAAACTGAGGGGATGCATCTAGACTCTCCTGAAATGCAGCGACTACAGCAGATTCAAGGTTAAACCCCAAATAACAGCATGTTTCCAAATCGTTTCTATTCCCGGTGCAACTAAACCTGCAAAACCAAAAGCCTGGCGAAGCCTCTCTTTCCCCGTCTGCCGGTGCAATTGCAGGGTGATAACGCAAAAAAATAAATAAATAAATAAGCCACTCGTCAAGATACTTATCCTGCTGACGGAGACAGAAAGAGGCGGCGGTTGCGGCTGAGGAGGCGGAGCTTGTGGCAGCGGGGAGAAGATGCAGTGGAGAAAAGTCGAGGCCCTGCAGACAATCCTGCCTGCTGCACAATAGCAGCAGTTTTTTTTATTTAGCTATTTCCAAATATTTCATCACCAATTCTGATATATACATATATTTTTCCCCCTTTGGTACAAAAAAAGAAAATAATTATAATATCATGACTTGATGAGCACGAATGCAGCCAGTCCACCGTCCTCATTGAAATACAGACTGCTGCTGCTGCCGCTGCTGCCAGTGACTCATTCTTAGACAAATTTCATTTCTTCCGCTCAACAATAGACGGCTAGGAACACCAACTTTTTATTATTACCGCACAACATATTCTGAATAGCAACGTCAACATCCAGTCCGAATGCTGTGTTTGCGCAAAAAGGGCCAATAAGTCAGCTGACTGCGCCCGTCTCCTTCAGAGTGGCTTTTTTTTTTCACAGCGGCTGCTATCGCTGCTAGCAGGCGGAAAAGCCTGAAAATAAATTAATTAACTTTAGAGAAAAAACAGCTTCCCTCCTCCACCCAACCCCACAACCCACGTGTTCTCTCTCCTCCCAGCAGCTCTGGGCGTTGGTTTGATGTGGTTTGATCTCATCACGGCAGATGTTCGGCGCCGATAACGCTTGGTGAACTAATCAACAGAAGTTTAAAAGGACGGCTTGACACAATTAGAAGGGGGCCCTCAGCCTTCTGTCTGGGACATCTCCGACTTGAAAACCATCAAAAGTGTGGAAGAGATGCAGAATGTCTTGCTTGTGTTTTGAACAGACTGTTTAATGTCCCACACGTTGGATAGTGGAAGAAACCTCCGCTAGAGACGTTTTGCGGTTTTCTTATCATGCATCATATAAACAAGGCTTGGCTCCCCCCACCCAGGCGCTCCTCAAAATTCCTTCAAAAGCCATGGAAAATCTTGAATGTCAAGCTCGACTCAGTGAGGGTTTATCAATCAATATCCGCAGTGATTTTCCTTCTGTGTCACGCCCTTAATATGCACAGCCGAACCCCAATCGATACCCAATTAAGCTGTTTGTGGTGGAATTTGAACGGAACAGAGAGGAGCGGTGAACACCGACCCTCTGCAAAAGAGGCTGCGTCTCCGAATACTGCAGGCGTAAAACACACGTGTGCACAGGCGACTATGGACATTTATATACACAACCAGGTAGAGGCTCGGCCCAGCAGTCGTGGCCTTTCACACCAACAGGAAGCCGAGAGCGCTTATCAACTGGCTCAACGGACAGCAGCTGCGCTTCCATTACAGTTTCTCTCAAAATAAAAGCGATATTTCCAAAATTTCAACAAAGTGCAATTGCAATTTGCAGGTGTTTCCATTGAATGATGTGAAGCACATAAGCCGTAATTCTCGTAAAATCTCGTCCTGCAAGACCCCACTTTTCTACATATTTATTTGACAGCATCCCTCAGTCTCAACCTCCTGCTAAAACTCTGGTTAGGAAGGGAGATGTAACAAGGCGGTGCCAGTTGCCATTTGTGATGTCACAAGGGGCGAGCATCCAGCGCTGGCCGCTTGTGCTTACACAGGAGAAGTAAGAGATGGGCTTGTCTAATGTCTGGAGCGTTCCCTGACATGCAGGCACTGCAGGGAAACATTAGCAAAGTGGGTTTTGCATCACAATGTGACCTTTGACCTCTTAATTTCTCAGCTATTTTTCTTTGCTTATTGGCTGCTTTTATCTCTCGGCTGCTTCCCCTCCCCGCCGTCCTCCGCAGCCTCAGTCTGTTGGAGCTGCTGACAGGAGCAGCGATAAAGTCGCCCGGCGTTTCCCCTCTGCTAATAACAAGGGCTCAAACTGTCTGTAGTCTGTGTTGGGTCTGCCGCATGCACACACACAGCGCGTGTGTGTGTGTGTGTGTGTGTGTGCCAGAGAGAGAGAGAAAGTGTGTTTGTGCCCGTTGATGGCTTATAGATTTGATCAGCAGGTCACAGCAACCCTGTTTGTGTGCAGGCGCGTGATGATGGTGAAAACACACACACGCACGCACACACACACACACACACACACATTGAGAGAGAATCTGCATGTACAATTTGCTGGCCAACTGATTGAGTGATTGCTCCGTTGCTCAATGTTTTGACACTTCATTACTGTTTTAGCTGCGGCGCTCTGATTGTTGCATGATGTGTGCAAATGAAGGCGTTTGGCTGACCGCTTGTTTTAGTCAGCGGGAAGAGTAGCGGACATCAACAGCCCATTTTTAAGTTTCTGATGCTCTTCCTTAATTTTTTGTGAAGGAATTAGTGTGAGTTCAACAAAACGATGGCCTTACTATCAGCAACGTCAGGTGGGAAAAATAATTTTTCTTTGCCTTGTGTTTTGCTTTTTGATGCAAAACTTGAGACATGTAAGACGTCGTTTTTAGTTAATGTAAAAAAAAACAAAAAAAACTTTTGTTAATGAAATGCTAAAACTCACTGATGCTCTGCGTTTGCGTTACCTTGAACAGCGACCGGCAGACGTACTCGTACACCATATTCTTCAAGACGGACTCCAGAGCAGTGATCCTGGCTTCGGTGTTCTCCACTTCCTGCAACACACACACACACACACACATATATATATATTTTAGTAAGATGCACATAGAGAAGATGCCTTTAAAACTCAAAAAGGTCACAAAAAGGACATTTCTTTTTTTTGTGAAAAAAAATGCTGGTGGAATTGTAGGAAGGAAGGAAGGATGGAAGGAAGAAAGGAACATGGTTTCACAGATAGAAAATAAAGTCGAATAATGTATGCTCACCTAAGTGCAAAAAACAGAAAACTGTTTTGTGTTTGGACAGAAATAATGATGCTGCTTTGATCTCACCAGCTTTTAAGCAAATGAACAAAAAAGTTTCTCAACTTAACAAAAAACAAAAAGGCCACAAAGGGGAAGAGATGCCATGAATTACTGCTGCAATCAATGAATGCATCCAGCAGCCTACCTACACACATACACTCAATCGCATGCGCACACACACACACACACACACACACACGCAGCGGTGACCAGCTGCTGCCTGGTGACATTCTTGGATGACAGCGCTGGCTCTAACAACTCACACAGGATTTGGGGAATTAGAGCTCAATCTCACAGCCCACTATTGTGTGTGTGTGTGTGTGTGTGTGTGTGTGTGTGTGTGTGTGTGTATTTAGGGCTCAGATGGAGAACAGCGGTGTGATACACTATCCAGGAGGATCCCCAGCTGCACAGGTCACACATGCACGCACACGCGCACGCACACACACACTGACTGACCAAAAAAAGTGCTGCAATAAATCTTGCTGACCTGGACTGATATGAAGTTGTGTTGTCACAAGATAATAAAGTAATTTGTATTATCAAATATAACCAAAAAGGTCCCACGTTGAAAAATTAGTTTCTGAAACTGACGCTTGCTCCACATATGCGGTTCTGTAAACCAGCATTTTGGTGATGTCACAAAGGGCACCGATTCCTTTGATGTGTTGGTTGTCCCAGGGTAATTTTATATGTGACACTGAAAAACAAAACAAAAAAAGCCGCCCGACATTTGTTGTGTGTCGAGATTTGAAGTAGTTCATGATCACACCCAAAGCACGTCGTCTTTTAAAGAAATGGGTTGACATTCTGGGGAATATGTTGCAAAGTGTTTCACTGTGTCTGAGCGGCTGCCAGGCAAACAGCAGAAATTCAGCAAGTCTGTCCGCCCCCTTACAAAAAGACTCAGGAAAACAGGCTAAACTTGAATGTGAAAAAAGAAGAAGAAGTGGATGAGAATGGAAGCGGTTTGCCTGCTCGCTCACCTTCTTGCTCTGCAGCGCCCTCTGGAAGAGGCGCAGGAAGGAGGCCAGGCTGAAGCGGTACATGTTGTTGATCTTCGACAGGTCAGTGATGACAAAATACATCTTGCTGGCGCTCTCGGCCAGAGGCAGGTAGGCATCCCGCTCCTGGAGTGGAGAAAAAAAACAAACAAGGGAGTGAGAAGCAGCAGGAGGAGAAGCTCGATGCCGCGGTTATGGAGGTAAGAATAAAATGAAAATAATACAAAAGCAAAACGGCCCAAAAAGGATACGAAGAGAAAAAATAGACGATAAATGCTAATTCCAATGAGGATGGAGAGACTGAAATGGGAAGAGGCAGCATTAGGATGACGATGGTGCAGAGAAGGACGGAGGGGAAAGAAGGATAACCGGGCAGCTGGTTTAAAAAGCCACTGAATACTGCCCCCTAGAGGAAAACTGTGTAATGCACCCGGTTTCTCTTAATGCGTCGTTTGATGCGGTTTGTGCAGTGAGGGTGGAATGTAAATGTGTTTGTTGTGAGATAGGATGACTTACGAAGGCTCACAACATGATAAACACGTGGTTTGTACATTAGAGGACAAATATCTTTGCCAGACTAACTGAGAAAATAAACACACGAGAGTAAGAGTCAAATTTCCAGGTGCATCATGTCAGAAAAAGGGAATAAATAACGGTTTTCAAATGAGCATTTTCGCTAATCAGTCCAGCTGCTCTGCCAGAGGCTTCAAATATCCAGTGTGATGGAAAATTATCCAGACTGAAGCTTCATATCAGAAAAAATTAAAGAGCTGGAAATACAGAAAGTTCAGCTATCTTGAATCATAGCTGTAAGCCTGTGATGGCATTTCATGGCATTTCTTTCATACGGTGTGTGTGTGTGTGTGTGTGTGTGTGTGTGTGTGTGTGTGTGTGTGTGTGTGTGTGTGTGTGTGTGTGTGCGCGCGCGCACACGCACCTGATCCAGCGACGCCTGCAGCTTGTGTGACTCGAGCAGCGACGTCTGGATGAGGGCGCTGCTGGCTTTGGTCTGGTTCAGGCTGTCTATCAGCTCCCGGTTCTCCAGGATGTTCCCCTGAGAGGTGGCCAGGGTCTGCAGGCAGACACACAGAGAAGAGATGAGGGTCCCTCAGGGCAGAATTAGGGGGTGAGTGTGGAGGTGATGTCGTGTTTCTGCTGGTTGGTTCAAATATGCCATCTCGTTTAAAAAAAAAAAAAAAGGATCAAAAGAAGCTGAAGAAGTTTTTTTTTTTAGAGCTACTCGATGTTTAGATTTAATTCTGAAGAAATACAGTATTTTCGTTGTTGTTGTTTAACTGGCTAGCCCCACCGACTCCTCCACTCTATCTGGAATCTCTACTCGGAAACAAACAGATAAAATGTATTCAAATAAATTCAGATAAAAGAGATGGGAAAGCAGCGGAGCGTGGAAATGTCAAGTCGCATACGCTGCTACAATTCAGAGATAATTACATGTCTCAAACGACCGGAGCGCTGACATCCTCTTCTTGGCACTGTCTCTGTGTGAGTGTGTGTGTGTGTGTGTGTGTGTGTGTGTGTGAGAGAGAGAGAGCGAGAGACTCATTTAAGTCTTGTTGTGTCAGTGTCTTTGATTGTGATGGTGTAAATTCACTGAGGCCGCTATGTTTTCTTTTCTCTTTTTTTCCTGCTTTGTAAGAAAATCCTATTAAGCGTGTGGACAGTAACACGCAGTGCACTGGCAGGATGCTGAAGGTTCCTCTCGCTCGTTCCCCCACGTATGTAAATTAAGACAACGCTGCGAAACAACTGCATACAAGTTTGCTTCGGGTAGGAGCCGCTGCCTGGGGACAGATTTCCCTTAAAGGACCCACGTCACACGTTCCCAGACCCCTGAACTCTGGGGGAGGGGCCTTGCATCGAAAATCGTCCAATAAAATCCCCCCAAAATGGCAAATTTAGCCCTGTGTTTACAGCCTCCTGCTAAAACCAATGCACCGCTGGACAAACGAGAGGCAGCAACAGTGAGGTTTGGCTCCCCAGTGACCCTGGAGAGGCATCAGTGCCCTTTGTGACATCACACAAGGACAACCTACAGAACTGTACGCGTTAGTGCACACTTTCTGGAGAGAGGATCAAGCAAAAGAAGTAAAGAGGAAAATCCGTCCACAGGTCAACAACAACCTCATCCTGACAAAACCTGCCGCTTGAGGGACCTCCGACACATGGTGGCGCTCCACGTGAAGCGTGGCGCTTCGTGCACGCGCACCTCTAAGAGTGATTCCTCCAGCTGAGCCAGCTGGATCTTCTTGTCTTCTTCCTGCTGGAGCAGCCGCGTCTTCTCGCGCTCCAGCTCGGGCTTCTCCTGCTGGATGGTCAGCGCCAGCAGCTGCAGCACGAAAACAAGCAGGGCAGGAGATCAGCCACACACACACCAACACACACACACAAACACGTTGCATTTGCATAAAGTGTTGCTGCTGCATAACAATGTAACAAAAAAAAAAAAGGAAAGAAAGGAAGAGCTTTGAATTAGTTATTATTCCATCCTTAATGACGGCGCCGCGGGCTGAGGCGTTGACGCACTGTGTGGGCTGCATGCGTGTGCCACTGTGTGCCAGCGTGTGTGTATGTGTGTGTGCGTGGGCTGAGTGTGTCACCTGTCCTCGTAGGCCTGCCCTTGTTGTGGTGAAGTTGACCTCCGTAACCACGGAAACGGCGTCGGGGGGGATGAGAGGCGTGGGATTCCTGGTTGCCATGAAGAGGCGGAAGTCCTCGTTGTAGTCGATGACTTTGTCTCCGATCTGCACCACGTATCTGGGACCTGCAACATATGCGACAGCGATTAGTTGGTTAGTTAGTCAGCGAACCTTTCTTGGAATTTTCTTCGCCCTCCGACCTGAACTCCAGCTGAAAGAGGATAACTTGTTCTCTCCTTTACACTCTGCACAACCCCGTTTCACTTCTTCGAGTTTAGCTTCAGAAAGGCCGCCACCTCCTCCCGGATGACTCACAAACTCATGAATCATCCACACGTCCTTCAGATATGCTTTGCATGATCCCTAGAACTTCTCGGCGGCTGATTGCCAGGGTGGGTGAGAGGTGTTAATTTCTCTCAGGGGTGCGAAACTACAACACGGCAGATAAATTTAGAAAAGAGCGTGACGCACGAGACGCTAACTTGCACAATCTGCATCCATTAGAATAAACTGGGGAACAATGCGGTAAAGGAAAGAACGGCAGAACGATTCAGGAACCTGAAAAACTTCACCGACTCTCTTCTAGGACGTCGAGAATCCGCTTTATTTTTTATGTTAGGCAGCTGCCAATAAGACCCTCCGCCCATATCTCAAAGCAGCTCATCACACCACAGCGTAGATAAATTTCCGCGCGGATGTTATGGCCCGCCAAGGGAGGGGGCCGACTGCAGTCCGGCGGCAGAATTACACCCGTGACTTTCACTCATGGCTGCGTTTTGACTGACAGCGACAGCAGAATGACGGTGGACATAATGAACCATTAGGAGTTTAATAGCCGGGATCTTTTACACTGCATAAGCAGAATTGAGGCAGAGCCTGAATGTCACTGAGTACAACACAAGGTTCCCACAGAAGATCCCCACCCCCCTTAAGCTTCAGCAGCACCAGGGGGCGCTAGCAGGGAGCACAAATGATAAAGCGAGAGGTGTGGTGCAATTAGGAGTTGCAGAACGTGAGAATAGCAGTAACAGCGGCAGGCAGCTGAACCCTCTGAATCCCTACGGAGCTGTAATGCAGAATCCATTATTTTCACCGCAGCCACTTTATATGAAAATGGAATTTTGCGTGCACCTTGCGCTATGAGGTCCCTCCTCAGCAGCGGGTAGAGCACCGGTTCAACTCCATCCATCTCCTGGATGATGAGTGTTTTTCCAAACCGAACCGCCAGCTCCAGGGATGTCATGAAGTTATTATCCTGCAGGGAGCACAGAGGCAGACACGGAGCCGAAAAAGAAGTTCAGCATCACGACAGCACAGTGAGACAGAGTCATGACAAGAGGGAGGGAAACCATCTCTTCCTGGGTCAACTTTTTTTGTTTTAAGGCTGGTTTGTCCTCAGAGGCCTTTGCATTAAGGTCAGGGGAGAGAAACAGCAGGATGATATTAAAAGATGCAGTGTAGTGAAGTAATGCATGGATCTCGCTCTGTGTGTGTATGGGTGTGTGTGTGTGGCCCACCTGTTGGTTGATGACCTCCAGTCTGTGCTCTCTGAGGTGCGTGCACAGCCATTCCGTGGCTCTGGATGACGGGTCGATGAGGAACGGACAGGCGGCGCTCTGAGTGCAAAACGTGGACGACAGGCAGCAGTTTTAAACGAGGGCACCGAGGAGATGATTACACCGTGAAGAACCCAGCATGGATAGAAAAACACACACTCGTTAGGGAGAGAGAAAACACACACACAGACACACACACACAGACAGGACGAAGGTTTCTACACTAGGGATGATTGTTGGAACAACCTCTTACCCCGATTTTGAGTGAATTGATCTGAGGTCAGCAGTGGTTTAAAGAAAAAAAACAATACAGACAAATGGAAGACGGATAAATGGACGCTGGTGTACATATAAACATGGATATATGCTCTGGTATGTTGTGTCTTAATTTGAATTGTCCACAAAAGTCTTGGAACATGAAATGGATGGAGAAGTGTTTTGGTTCCTAAAAATAATAGACAAATAAGACCCAAGGAGTCAAAATAACAGGTGAGAAAGGCAGCGAAACTTCACTGACGACCCGCCGTGAGTCTGACCTGCAGTATGACGAGGGCGTTCTCCATGGAGAGGTCGTCGGACGGCAGCCCCTGACTCTTCCAGATGAGCTGCTCACTCTCCGAGCACAGGAAGGAGCGCAGGTCAAACTCTGGGGGACGACAGGAACACAGGCAGGCGGACACGCTTCAGCACCTCGCAGGTCTTTCAAAGCGCACGGACGTCATGTGCAATAATTTGCCTCTGCAGCAACACAAACCTGTGCGATACATTTTAAATACATTCTGATGCAAGTACATTCTAACTTTGTCAACTGTGTCACAGCTTTAATCTGCACTGTGTCCAGATGCTCTCGCACTCCATTATGCTGCAACAGTAAAATGGAACAGAAACAAAGCCTCGACTCCACTCCACACTATCCCATGTTTGTTTGGCTCTTTGTGTCGTTCTGTTTCGCCGGCCTCCACTGGTGCGGGTCGGTTTTTAAGTTTTGAATGCGAGCGTCCTCACTCTGCAGTCCGCACTGAGCCATCCACGACTCCAGACAGTGTCGCCTTCGGTCCTCGGGAGCGGCTGACAGATAGGTGATGAAAGCCGCAGCCAGCATGGCTCTCATAGGGAGCGTGTCCAACTCGCTCCTTATCTCCGACATCTGATGGGAGGGAGGCGAGACGGGAGGCGAGACGGGAGGCGAGAATGTCAGAAGGGAGAGAGGAGATGGAAGAGGTGGAAACAAGAGAAAGCAACTTGTCATCTCTCTGTTATATAATAATGATAATAATAATAATAATATTTTATTTTATATAGTGCTTTTAAAGTTCTCAAAGATGCTTTACATTAAAAATATAGATAAAATGACATTAAAACACAACACACTGAAAGCACTTTTGAAAAGGTGGTTTTTGATGAGGGTATTAAAGGTGGGGAGGATTAGGTTTAATCATAAATCCAACGCATGCATACAGCAGCTTTGAAACGCCTGGAAATGTCAACGCTGATGCGGACGATTCCCACGGATCCATTAAAAAGAGAGAGTGACTTGCAAATTCTGCAAAGATGTGACATTTCCCCTCATAATTTTAAAAGTTCATCAGGATTCCTGAGAGACAGTCCGAGACTGACGAGGCTGTCGGGGGATTTGGCAATTACACCTCAGACTGAACACTGTGGCGGCCGAATGACCAGAAACGCCCCCATTTTACAGCGCGTTGGTTTTCATGGTCCGCGGCCGCGAGTCTGATTTACTATTACCATTAAACATCCTGCCACAAAATACAAAGTAACCCTTGGAGTTCAGACAAATGGCTGTGTTCAAATGCTGGGGTTTTATGTCCAGGAGGACGTTGTAACTATCAAGTGCAGAATTCCAATACTTAGCACAAAAATGTTACCATTTGGACCAAACTTTATGTAGAAATTGGAAATCCAGAAGTCCAGAGTTGTTCCACATTGTGAGTCAAGGCTGGACAGTGAGTCAGGTGCAACTTATTGTCACCTGGTTAAAAAAAAAAAAACACTGCCCCGTGTGAGGCTCGAACTCACGACCTTCAGATTATGAGACTGACGCGCTGCCTACTGCGCCAACGAGGCCTGAAAGCAGGGGGAAATCATTGCGTTTCTGTCATGATTGACACTGTGGCAACACATTAGCCTTCATATACAATCATGTGATTTGAGGGGGGAGGGTTTACGTTCTAAAACACTGAATTTTCTTGTACAATAGCCGAGTGGAGTGGAAATGGACATCGTTCTATGAGTTTGCAGTTGGTCAACAAATTGATTCCATTGCATTTGGTTTTGGAAGACAAACAGGTCCATCAAAAACCACTGAAAAAATTATTTGACAACAGCCGAGTGATGTTGGCAGGGGCCTCTTATATGGTGGCCAGTCGAGGGTCAGTGTGTGGAATGTGAAGTGTGATGTCCATGTTTGCATTGTATTGTGTGGAACAGCCTATTGTCATCTCATTAAAAGAGTTGCCCCGTGTGAGGCTCGAACTCACGACCTTCAGATTATGAGACTGACGCGCTGCCTACTGCGCCAACGAGGCTGATGAGCTTAACATCACAAAACATGGAACTGGCTGTGGCTTTAGCTGCCTGTCGGAATGAAAATTTGAAGATCCATTAAACATCCATTAAAACACCCATTAAACACAACAGATCTGACACAGAGGTTGTTGTTGTTGTTGTTGTTGTTGTTATTGCTGTATGGCGCTGTGGCTTAGTTGGTTAAAGCGCCTGTCTAGTAAACAGGAGATCCTGGGTTCGAATCCCAGCAGTGCCTTTTCTTGACTCTCTGAACCATGTTGCTGTCTAATCCAGTTCAGAAAGGTAGAACAAAGCAATTAACAAATCAGAACAATCTGGCAGCGCGGGAAGCAGCGCAGAGCTCCATGATTATTGCCGCAGCACCCTGGGGTAATATATTTAACTTGTTTGCATTTTTTTTCTTTTTTGCATTAAAACTAAAACACTGCCCCGTGTGAGGCTCGAACTCACGACCTTCAGATTATGAGACTGACGCGCTGCCTACTGCGCCAACGAGGCCTGAAAGATGCTCATTACCAACCAGACAAAAATTCACTGACGGTAGCTTCTCTGCTTTTAAACATGCTTGTATGTCTTGATGGTTCATTATTATAATTATTATCATTGATTGCATCTTTTATTGTTTGTTTTATTAAGATGTAAACTTAGGAAAAACCATCATAGTGTCTGTTTCTGCGGTGCATATTCGAAAATGAGTGTTTTGCTGCTTCACAGTGCATTCAAGAGTCAGAATAAAGTGTGTGTTTGTGTAAGTATGCAAAAAAAAAATGTGGGGAGAGTAAACTAGGTCTTTGGTGCTGGCCTTCAGGGAGGCAGTGAGCATGTGTGCGTTTTGGTGTGTGTGTGTGTGTGTGTTTGTTGTGTGTGTGTTTCAGGGGGAGATTGAGAGTTTTAATTAAGGTGCAGACAGATGCTGCAGAGAGGAATAGAAACCGCCTGAGGGGACTGGAAACAGCACGATGCATCCCCTCGTCTGTCTGTCTGTATGTCTGTATGTATGTCTGTCACCCCCTGTTGCTCTCACGGGGTAAACGAGTCTCTCCATCAACGCATCCATCATTGCCAAACTCTGTCGCACACAAACACAAAACAAGCACCACCAACCTGTGTGTTCCACCGCGTGTGCTCTCCGTCCAGTTGTGATATGAGCTGCTGGGCCGCTGTGATGGTGTCCTGAGCCTTCGACACCTCGGCCTCCAGCTTTGCTGCCTCCGTGGTGTGCCGTTGAAACCTGAGGACGAGGAAAATCAAGAGCTAAATGCAATCAAACAGCTAAAATTGTCCGTATTTGACTCACTTTTCAACACAAAATAGGTCCAACACTGTATTTCAACTGATGTAGCATGGGTCTAATAGGGGGAGGGGTCACTAGTAAAGGGCACTTTGTTTTACCTGACTGGTAAAACTGAGCGTTTTTAGTGCACACTTTCTGGAAAATTGAGCAAACAATGGGACCAGAGGATGCAACTACACAATGACAAAACTTTACAGACATTAACTGTGCAGCACAATTCAGATTTTTTGCAAGAAAAAAAAAGGCGCTCATTGTGCAGATTGATTGTCGCCTGTCAATCAAATTCCATTTTACACCTTCATTGTCTAAACCTTTGTGAATCATTTTCACATCAAAGCTGCTGTGAAGCCCAAATCCCCTCTCCCCACTGTTGGATCAAAAAGGCTCAATATTACATTGTTATCTCATGCCGTCATATTTGTTCACATGTACATAAAACAGGTTGAAAGCACTGACTATACATCACCATCGCTTTTAAGTGCAATGAACACTTGAATAAATGCAATGAATTTATTGCATAGCTCTGAGTCTGAGACGATGAGTGAAGGTGGGACGTGCTGAGGTGACGCAAGCTGGTAGGAACACAAGGAAAGCGCGACGGCCTGTGGGCAAAGTTGACGTGTTTGGTTCAACAAGTGACGAGATATTTAAGATACTGCTGCATAAAATGAATGGCTGATTGCTGGTGGAGAGAAGAAGAAAGTGGCTCAGGTTCATTGAAAATGGTCAGCCAGGATGAAAAGTGTGCAGCCAATTTAAAGGGGGAGGGTAACGCTGCCCTTCAGGTTTTATTGATCAACTCTTTTCTTCATTTACATAACCCAAGGGGAAGAAGAATGGATGCTGGATGCAACTCCAACAGTGCTGAGTTCATCTCTAATCCATTTTAGCTCAGTCTGCTAAAAAAACAAAAAAAACAAAAGACAAACGGAGGGAGGTGCAATGACCAGAGTGCCCTTAATGCAGCAGCAACCACGTTGTTTTTCGAAACAGAGATTTTTTTTCAGCGTCTCTTTCCTGAGGGCTGCAGATGCAAATCGTGCTACGGCTGAGTGCGTTACGAACAACAATCTGTGCACCATCCTCGGAAAAAACAAGCACGAGGAGACAAACAAAAACCAGAAGACTTAACAGACTAACAGCACAACAGAAGCAGCCGAACAGGCAGCGTGAAAGGTGTGAAGTAAAAACACGAGGCCGTACTTCTCCTTCAACTCATTGACTCTGGCTCCGACAGAGTTGAGCAGGTCCTCCAGCTTGTTCTTCCTGCTCTCTGTTTTTCTCAGGTTCCTGGACACAAACACAAAGAAAAGCACGTGTCGAACATGTTTCTTTCAAAGTGGACCAATCAGATTTCTTCTTCTTCTTCTTCTACCTATGGAACCAGTTGAGGCATTTGATTGGTGCAAATTGTGCACCACACTAACACATCCCCTGTTGTTTACCGACTTACAGCAATTGTAGCTGTGGTTCAAGTGTTTGTTAAGACTAAACCCTGGGCGTAAGTCCCACCCACTTATGCAAAGAGAATGCTGATTGGTCTAGTGACCTTTGACATTTCTTTCTAAATGAGCGCCTTCAGATGAAGGTGGGGGAATTTAATCTTCAAATTTCAATAATCCAACTGCACTGGCGAGGTGACGATTTAGGAAAAATTAGTCAAAATGGAAAACTAGACCTCGACCAACAAACCTCTGCTCATTTTGTAAAATGAGGAGGAACTAATGAAAACTTGTGTGAAGTGCTTGCGTTTGGAGTTCCTACTCTCGCAGTCCGGCCTGCTCTCTCTCCAGGGGCTCGATCCGCTCCAAAACGTGGGAGTACTGGACGTTGGCTTTCACCCAGGCGGCCAGGGGAGCAGCTGCTGCGCTTGCACGTTTCGCATTCTAAAAAGTAAAGCAAAATTAGACGGATGCGGTGTGAAAAACCATGGACTGTTACCCTCGGCCAAGCGGCCCAACCGGCAAGCGGCGCGCCTCCCTGCCAAGGGCACCTTTGGATCGAACGAGGCCGTGTTCCTGTTGAGCAGCTCCTCCACGCTCTGGCGGATCTCGGGTGTGATGTTCCTGGCCTCAAAGGTAGCGATGTCCTCCCGAACACCACGCTTGGCCAGAAAGCTGCAGAACGGGTAAGAATTAATGTTGGGAAACAAAGCCTGCAAAGGCTGCGAAAAGGAAAGAGATGAAAATATCAACCTGGAAATGAGACATTTAGAGATAAATCGGGCAAGAAATGAACACACACGCATGCGCGCACTCGCACACACACACACACACACTCACACTGACTCACTCCCTTTATTACTTCAGTATTGCTCAGAGTGATGCTGCGCCGTACAATTAGCACAAGTCATTAGCAGGCTGGAGTGTTTTCCCGTCTATCTCTTCCCCTCTGACGGCGCCCGCGGTCAGATGAGGCCAAATGCACCAAATGCTAATTTCAATCAGAATTTGAAGACAGCATTCAGCACAGTTAGTCAGTCAGTCAGTCAGCCAGCCAGTCAGTCAGTCAGTCAGTCAGTCAGTCAGCCAATCAGCAGCCAGCTAGCGTATGACACATGAGTGATTAACTGTACAGTCTCGTCTTTGATGAAAACGAGATGAAACCTGAGCAGAACTTGAAGGTCTGCGCAACTTTTCCAAACTAGAAAACTTGACGCGTCACCACACTGTGGAGAGCCTGAGCAGCTCCGTCAGCTCCAGACTGCTGCACCCTCAGTGCATGAAGGAGCGCTACTGCAGGTCATTCCTGCCTGCAGCCATCAGGCTGGACAACTGCACTCAATAAAAGCATCCTCATAACTGCCATAAATTTTTTTGCTATATATGTCTTAAATTTCAGTATTTAAATAGCTGTCAATACCCTTTTCCAGCCGTCACTCCCTGAGATGCGTCGTACATCACTGCATCTGTAGCTCTCCAAACCTGAGCCAACATAGCTAAAGATTTTCTTCAGCGTCACAGCAGCAGTGGATGAACCCTGCAGATCCTCCTCCGTTTGATGCCTTCCACCGTCTTTCTTTTAATGCAACCCTTCCGCTCCTCCTCCTCCTCTTACTCCTCCTCCCCCCTCCCCCTCCTCTCACCTCTTCATGCTGACCCAGGACGTGTCAAAGATGCCCATCAGCCTCAGCACTCCCTCCAGGATGACTCTGATGACATCGGGCGGCATGCGCAGCGAGCGGATCTCAGACAGCGCTTCGGGCTTGATGTTCCCCACCGCACGCTTTGCCTCATCGACCAAAGGCTGCAGGGCAGAAATAATAAGCAGATAACAGCAACAAAGGAGGCGGAGGTGAGCGGCCGGAACGACCCGAGGTTGAGAGGTGTGCGAACACAGATGAATGGTGCCACGCTGACACGGTACCTGCACTTCCTTCAGCTCGTCGTCAATTTTGGCCTTGCGCTCCTCAATCTTTGACACCTCCTGAGCCATCTTCCCTTTAATCTTTTCCATCTCCGTCTTCTGGTCGCTGGTGTTCTGGGTGAGAGCAAAAGATCACATGTTGGCAGCGGTGGTGGTTTTGCAGAAACACACGCGCAGCTCTTAAAACACCTTGATTCCATTTTCAATACACGCTTCTTCCTGAGCTCAGGGTCACGGGGGTCTGCTGGAGCCTCTCCCAGCTGTCATAGAAGGCAGGGTGGCAACCGTTCGCACTCACATACACACCTACGGACAATTTAGAATGTTCAATTCACTTCACAAGGATGTTTTTGGAGTGTGGGAGGAAGTCGGAGATCCTGGAGAGAACCCACAACCTTCTTGCTGCGAGGTGGCAGCGCTAACCACTGCACCACCGTGTTGCCCATATCAGAACTTATACGTCTCAAATCATGACAATATGAATAAAATTGACAAGAAAAACACTTTTTTCCTACTTCAAAAAACAGACTAGTCAGACACAAGACCTTAAATTTAAAAAAAATGTGTAAAAAAAAAAAGTCTAGAAACCAAGGGAAAAAAACATTATTTTTTTTTTTTCCAATTCCCGTCCTCTCAGGCCTTGAAGCCCTTCTGAGAAGCTGCATTTTTTCCCCCGTTTTCATGGCCTTATAAATGTGATTTTATTCTTCCTCTGCTGGTTTTCACTCCTTCCCCTTGCCAGCTCTTTCAAACGTCCTTCTCTCCTCTCACCGTGTGTGTGCTACACCTCCTCAGCCTCCCTTCCCTGCTGCCTCCGTCTCTACAGGGGACTCGATCGCCGAGTCCGGTCCCTAATTATCGCCCTGAAAACTGTCTTTGCCAAAAAAGAATGACAGAATTTCCTTCTGCTGCATCATCTCTCTCTCATCCAGTGAGAGAAAAGAAAGACTTTGGTAGTGGGAGGAGAAGAAGAGAGGCGCAGGACTTGCGACGGGCCCGGAGACCTGCGGGACGTTTGGTGCAGCCGACGTAAACACGCTCGCTTCCAGGACTCACGCACCTGCATGGAGGTGGTGATTTCCTGCAGGGCGGAATCTGCCTCCTGTTGTTTGGTCTTCAGAAGCGCACTTTGTTCCGCCGCCCGCCTCTTCAACTCGTCCACCAGCGCCTTGGCTTCGTTCAGCTTGGACACTCCCGCCTGCAGGAAAACACGGCGCCGCAAAACAAACAGAGCCGACGCAGCTTTTCAAAAGGGTTTTTTTTTCTGGGAAATAAACAAAACCCCGACCGTTGGGTTGTGAGCGCGTCGGCGTGCGTCATGCATCTCGGCTACCTGCAGGTGCTGCTGCCTGGTGGTGAGCTGGCTCTTCTTGCGGCTATATATCTCGGTGTACACGTGCAGGAAGGACATGTACTGGCTAGGCGTCGCGCCGTGCTCCCTGCATGACTCATGGAGCGTCAGGAAGGAGCGGCAGAGCTCAGCCTGAGAGGAGCCTGCCGGGGGGCAGAGGGTGACACGGCGCGTGAGGACAAAACGCTTGACGACGGCTGAAAACTGCAGCCGTTTGCCTCCAGAGTTCATCCCAGAGTTTAAATTTAGGTTACCCTGATTTTTAGCAGGGGGTGGAAGCTTTTTCTGAAATATTTCTATAAATTCTGTTTGTTTTGTTATTACAGAAGCATGTGAGATTGAAGTATTTGACTGCAAAATACACACAATGCAGACAGTATCTCCTTCAATATAAATCCCGAGCCATTAAAACTAGTTTGTTATTGAAAGTGGGGCGATTTCCTTCATCACAGCCTTTTCTTTTTTTTTTTTTTCTTAGCTATGCCTTGATTTTGATCCAACCTGAGCTTTTTCCCTTTGTGGCCTTTTCGGTTGCATCCTCCTCTCCTCCTCCTCCTCCTCCTCCTTCTGTCTTTGCCAGCAGCAATTCCGGAATCTGACAAGGTGCAGGTTGAGACGCAAACACCAGATGTGAAAGTTAGATGGAAAGCACTGACGCATGATGCAGAAACTTTTTCTTTTACCCTTCCGCTTTCTTAAAAAATAATGTGTTAAGCCTTTTATTTTCCTTTTAAATTTCAGCCGCGGCGGGTAAAGGAATTCACTTCTCAAATCCTGCAGTGATAATGTGTCTGGGGCCACAGGATGCAGGAAGCATACAAATATGTAGAAAGTTACTGGAGAGCATCTGTTTGCTCTGCAGAAACTTTTTTGTCTTTTTTTAATCCAGGTCGGAGCTTTAGTCTGTCTATGTTTTCTGAATAAATTTAAACTTGCGCTTTCTATGCTCCTGGCTGGTTTATTGGAACTTATACAAAATATAATTCAACCTGTTTTATGCACATCTAAATGCATGGTGGAATAAATCCATAAATTGTACTATTTTTAATGCCGCAGGTTTTCCTGCAGGATATAAGATAGTGGTCAATAGGCTGTGGCTTCCACTATTGGAGTTTCACCTCTACAACTTTCTGTAAGACTAAAAATCAGAGCAGGATTGTAGCTCACAAACTTTACCTATAGGGCTTAGCAGCAGACTTAAAACGGCGGGCTAAATATTTTCTTTCTATTCAATTCTTCCTTCAACACTGACCTTCTTCATGCTGCTCTCCGACCATCCTTCCATCCACTGGACGGAACACTTGCGGTAGAATGCAGGGTTGCTCTCGCAGTTGATGGTGAAGGTGGAGCTGGAGCAGTCCATGATGAGAACAATGTGGAGGTTCTGCTGGATTCCTGTGGAAGTCAACAAGGGCCGGTGAGTGCACAAATAGAGCAGAGTAGAACGACAAGCAGGCAAAGAGGAAACATTGGCGGTCGGTCACTGCAGCTGTTCCAAAGAGCACTTGAGAGTTGTTTAATTTTAAAATAAGTGGCCTTTTGATTTGATGCACAGGCAGCAGACTCAAGCTCGCTGACACTGCGGTGCTTTTGCAGTGCATTATACAATAAAACTGCAGGGAAGCAGACGCAATAATGAGCGCAGAGAAACTTTCTCCCCACGAGAACAAGGACAAACGGGCGGAAAAAATAATGGCCGACACACAGAGAGGCCAGTCGAGAGGGACACGGGACTGACTGAAGGAGAAGTAATTGTAGAGCGGCCCGGTGAAGCCGTCCTGCGAGGCTGCATCTTTGAGAGGGGAGAGGAGGGGCTCCAGCTCTTCTGGGCTGTACAGGCCCGGAACTTCACCTGAAAGATGGAGAAAAAGGAAACACATGCCAACACAGAGGACACTGGCTTTATTTCTGAGGGCCGAATTTAAATTTCTGACTATCTAAAAGAAACATTTAAAGATTATACACACCAGACGACAGGAGGCTGTTGACCATCTCCAGGAAGGCCGGGTGGACAAACTGATAGTCCTCCAACAGCAAAATCACCTGCTGGCCGTCCAGACCTGCCACCTGCATCACCTGCAGCACATCAGCGTCAGCATGCTGCTATTATTTCCACATAACAGCCAAGTTCACATCCTTACAAGAGACACCGCCAGGCCATTACAGTTTAGTAAATTGCAGCTAATAATGAGCATTGGAGAAGCCCCAATCAATGTTTTTCATCTTGGACTGCAGTCAAGCAGCCTTGTGCGATTTTTTTAAGCCAAAAAAATCTGACAGACCTCAAAAACAGAAAACAGCATATTTATTTCTGCGAAAATACAAATCTTCTGAAAATGATTAAGCAAAACTACGGAAGTGCATTGCTGTCACCATAGAAAAAAAAAGGGCAATCAAGTTATAACGTGAACCTAAAACAAATGAAGGCAGAATCTTTTTCCATTTACGTTTTACCGCAGCGACAGGGTGGACACACATTATTGTTGGAAACCATTGGAAAAGTGGGTTTTGTATCATAATGGGACCTTTAAGAAAACTGTATCTATGCTATAAAAGGTATTTACAGTTAACATTAAACAGTGGCAGTCCGAAATATCAAAACGCTAAATGGCATTAAAAGCCTTTCAAGGGGCAGCTATTATTTCTTCACTGCCTTTCGGCAAAAGTGCTTTCTTGGCTCAGGTGGAGCTCATAAAAGACACAGCGACGCGACGGCCTCTTACCGACTTGAGATCATTGCTGAAATGCTTCAGAGAGTAACCGCGGGACACTTTGGGCGTGAACACCGAGTAGCCGTGCATGTGCGACACCAGGCACGTGGCCGTGTGCCGGCCCACCCCGCTGCGGCCCGCCAGGAGCAGCGAGCCGCCGGGTCGGCTCAGGACGCGGTCCACGCGGGACACGAAGTCGCACACTTCCCAGAACAGCAGGAGATCCAGCTCCCTGTTATCACGGCTGTACAGCGCTACGCCCTGCGGCAGGCAGCACACGCACACGCACACACACACATTCACACACACACACACACACACAGGTAAGAGGTGAGCAGAAGAAACACAGGCAAGTATGATGAAATGACAGCTAGACGACTGAACCACGGAACAACCAAACTTTGGTTTGCAAAATAAAGGCCAGAAAATGAAAAATATTGATTATCATCATTATTTTCATTATTACTATTTTACTTTTTATGTTATTATTATTATATGACTATCATTCTCATTATAATTATTAAGATCATTATTATTACTACTTTCATGCCCATTTCTCACTGCCTACCTTCTGTATAACTTGTTTGAGGTCAGCCGAGTCCAGGCGTCCCAGTTGTTTACCATGAGGAGGTAAAGACTGGCCGGGAGCCATCACAGCTGCCTCAGAGGCTCCCCACGTCACATAGAAACCATCTGCTCGCCAGGGGACAGAGGAAATAAAAAAAACAACAACACATCACATCATATCACACAGTTGGCAACACTCCGCTATACGTGCACAACATTTACGCCGACCGGCGAGTTTTAAAGGAGCTCGCAAAACGGAAGCGACTCCAGTGAGACACATTTAAAGACGCTCCTTTTTTTCTTCTTTACAGTTTGTTTTGCACTCCCGAAGCGCACGGCGCAGGTGCTGGGAGGAGGGTGGAGCGATGGCGGGAGGGAGAAAGAAGCAGGCAGGTGTTTGTTCTGCAGGCATTTGGCAACAAATTTAGCCGAGGCTCAGATATGAATGCAGGCGGCTTCTGTTCATGTTTAGCATTCGGAGAGAGTAAAAGTCTGAAGGTGTTACAAACTCTGGGTGTGCAGCTTGGGAGTCGGCGACGTGATGATTTGGCATCAACTCCATTGTGAACAAAAAGTGACTCTAAAGAGAAGTGTGCACACTTTGCATTGGTTTTTGATGTGATGTCATTGTGGCCGCAAATGACGCGTTTGATGTGTGGGTGCAATATAAAGATTCAACCTGGAGGTTTCCTTTGCTTTTGAAACAGTCTTTGGATCAACCGCCTGCACCGCCCGCCCCGCCCGCCTTCACCGCCCGCACCGCCCGCCCGCCGCCTGCACCGCCTGCACCGCCCGCACCGCCCGCACCGCCCGCCTGCACCGCCCGCCTGCACCGCCCGCCTGCACCGCCCGCCTGCACCGCCCGCCGGCCCTTTGTTTAGCTTTTTGATGTCCGGTGCTTCGCCGTGTTTATTCAGCTGCCAGGACCTGCTCTTGATCATTACACCTCTGCGAGTCGAGCCGCTTTTCTTTCTGATCGGCATCCAATATTAGTTTAGTGGAAGTAAATCGGCAAGTGATTGCGGTGCTGAGAAGATCAGCGCAAGGGCACCGCTGGAGTTCCTGCCGCCGCCGTCGCACTGCAGCGTGCGCGTTCAGCTTGGGGAGAGCAAACCGTTTTACTCGCTTTGCTTGGAGTTTCAGAAACAGTCTGAGGCCTCCCATCCCCTTAAAAAAAAATAGTGTTTGTATGCATGCGTCTGACGGAGGTGTCTGCCAGTGAGAATAGAACAGCTCGGGCCACCTGTCATATTGTCGAGAGCGTCGGAGCCCCAGTCTCCGCGGACGATGGAGGACAGGATGTTATCAAAGGCGTGAACGTCTTTGAGGGAAACCAGCCGATCCCTGAACAGCCTCCGCGCCTCGTACGCCACCACCTCCAGCACGCTGTCTGTCACGTTGGATTGAGCTGCAAAGGGGAAAAAAACGGGCAAACACGCACAGACACACACATATAAGGAAAAGCTCAATTTTAAACACAGCAGGACGTCCGTGAAACTTTCCGACGTCTGAAAAAGTGTCTCGCATGAGATGAGCGACGTAAAATTCAGCACAAGTTGTAAAGAATTGAGACGACAACACATTCAATCCATTTTATAATCCTTCCATGAGTTACACAGAGGTGCGAAAATGAAGTGGGCTGTAATAGTCGATCTTTGTGATGACAAAACTGTTTGAAAAACCAAGGTTTTCAGCAAAGACTTTGCAAAGAGACCCAACCAGGCTGCGTTCAGGGACTGAGGCTGCTGCTGGCGGATGGTCACATGATCACTCAGCATGCAGAGCAGGTGGAAATCAAAATGAAGCAAGACAAGGACAGCCGTATGGTGTTTGTTGCCAGCGTAATTACGATTGGATGGTGCAGTCCCAGTGTAATGACCGGTTTGGCTTTGAGGCCTCAGACTACGTTCCGCGCCCTCAGACTTGATCGTGAGTCAAAGGGCTTCTCAGCGGCGTCTCTGGTCATTCTAAATTTATTGAGTTCCGAGCCGTGAATCAGTGCAGCAGCGCTGCGAGCCGAGAGGGCAGAGCAGCAGAGCCGTTGAGTCACAGGCCACTCGGTCCGAGAGTGTCTGTCACATTATACTGACAGGCAGAAGAGGACAGATGAACAGAGATGCCAGGGGTCTCCCTCCCCAACACACACACACACATCCAACACACATTAAATTTTAACGACCACGGCTGGGGAAAAAAAAAAGGAGACATTTGAAGAGATTCATGGCTGTGCTTTTCAATTATTTCCCTGACCCGAAAATGTGCTTTTCGGGCGATTTTATGATCAAAGTGACTGATCAGCAAGTTAAAATCTACTAGATTTGGAGGAAGACACAAATCTAGTTTATAAAATGAAGGGGTGAAGGTGATGACAATGCGATGGTGATAACCCAAGACTATTCTACCATCTGGATCTTCCCTAGCACCGCTTTTCCTTTCATTACCCACGTAACATGATCTCAGACACAACATGGGAGCAGCAGAGTCAATGAATGAAAATAAGAAGAGGCAGATTTACATACCGAAAAGGCAGGAGCGGCGAAAGTGGAGAGAGAGAGAAAAGTCAGTGAGTTGTTGGGGTTTTGGTTTTTGGTTTTTTTTTAAGAAAAAAAAAGAAACTTTGCCCGTCAGCGTGTTTAATTAGGAGGAATGGGTGGGCCAACTATCACAGCGGGTACACATTGTCGAGGAAGCAGAGAGAGAGGGAGAAATGAAAGAGGGATGAACAGGGAGGACTGGAGAAATACACAGATGAAGGGAGGGAAGACAGGAGGGAGCGATGGAAGGAAGGAGGGAAGGAAGGAAGGAAGGAAGGAAGGAAGAGTGGAAAACCTGGAAATGTTGATTTGTTCCATTTGTTTGTGTGTGTGTGTGTGTGTGTGTGTGGGGTCACCTGTAGTGAGGTCATAGCGCAGCAGGCTGAGCACCCACTCGGTGAGAACGCAGGGAGTGAACAGGTAGTGACTGTGGTCGTCCACTGTGAACTTGGTCCGCACCTGACAGACAGACAAAAAAAACATCCAGAGGAAGGGATTTTTTTTTTTAATTATTGGTCAACAACTACAGCCTACATTAGATTGCAGTCTCTGTCTCGGCCATACGATGGATAAATTACAACCATTATTACCATTATTAACTAGATATTTTTCTGCAAAGCTTCGCTCAGAGCTCAACTCTGTGCAGCAGGCGATGAGCAGCAGACTAATTAAGAGCTGAGGAATGTTGTCAGCACAACTATACATCCCAGACCACTGGAGTGTGTCCAATTACTCCTTGAAAAGCCACACACTTACTTTTAAAGGCACTTGTGTCAATGACAATGACACAATGACAACAGGGGACAGAGAAATGAACAGCAGATTCAGTTATTCTAAAAACGTTGCAAAACGTATACTGTGATTTATGTGATTATTGTAAGAAATACACTACCAGTCAAAAGTTTGGATGCACCTTGTCATGCAATATTTTTTTTTTCATCTATACAACTTTCTACACTGCAGATAGATACTGAAGACATCAAATATATGAGCAAGATATATGTAAGTATGCAACAAAGACAAACACGTTCAATAACTCTAAATATCTTTTTTATGAAATGTGGCTATTTGAAAGAATTTAATTATAAAACGTGCTTTTGTTTCCTCCATAATTCCATGTGTGTTCACATGTAGTTTTGATGCCTTCAGTGAGAAACTGCAATGTCAAGAGTCATGAGAATGAAAGAAAAGATATTAAATTCAAAGAGTGCGTCCAAACTTTTGAATGGTAGCTGAAGTCCACAAAAAAAGTGTAATCCGCTGCAATGGCTTCTTTACACAAAGCCAGTTGGTGTTCAGCCAATGCTTTCATTTCTCAGCCGAACATGAGCTGCGCAGCTTCGAGGCCAAAAACCAGGAGAGCCATCGTCACAAGTCAGTGAACTTGGTGGAGCTTCTGTCAGTCACTCAGCCAGAACCGGCCGTCCGCTGCGGCTCAAAGCTCCCTGTTCCTCAATCAGTACCTGCTCGTAGAGCTGAACAAGAGAGCCGGCCAGCTGGTGAGTCCTCCCGGTGCTGGCCCACGACGCCTGGCTGCCCAGGCCGTGCTGGAGAACAGGCTGCAGGTACGACGAGTAGATGGTCTGCAGCTGCTCCCTGTCAGGGTAGCTGAGGAGGGTGGAGGGGAGGGGAATGAACAGTCACTCGACAGGTGGAGAGTATAACATGGATTTAGCAGACTGTGATGGAGGATCACAACATCTACTCACTCGATAGTGCAGATCCGAACGATCGACGAGAAGCGGGACGTGAGGGAGTGGCTGCCCACAGCGCCCCCTGTTGACATGGAGGCCACCACCTGGATGTTCTCGAGGCTCACCCACTCCAGATTTTCATCGTAGAAACCTTTGTAGGTCAGAGCCTGGAGGGATGAAGAGGAGATGGACGGGACGGTTCAGCTGGTGTTGCAGTCCTTGTTTTTGTTTGTTTGTTGTCCCGCTACGATTGGTGCACACGGGTTTCAAGCTCTGGCAGGTGAGTTGATGCTCCAACATACTCAACCAGTCCAGTTTTTAATTTTATGAAACACAGTTGTTTTTTCTTGATTCTCTGTAGTCTTGATAATGTCTTGGTTGGTGCAGCCTTGACTAAAAGACTACCAAAGACTGAGTGCCAACCTTTTCTGCTAGTCTTTATTAAATTATCAGTATAGTAACAGTGGGCTGGAATTTTATGTACGAGGGTCAGCTGTTGTATTTTTTTGGGTTTTTTTTTTGCTTTTTTTGTTTAATAGGTCCGTGCATAATTTGCAATATATTAAAAATATATTTTGTTTATCACTTCATCCTTGGTCCATGAAGCAAGATTTGAGTTTGACGTTGATGTTGTTGTCGTCACAATGTCAAAATCAGAACTCCTGAGTTATTGAGAAGGTAAATGGCCATGTTGATGTCATCTCTAGATGTGTTATGTGGATCCTGAGGCAGAAGAAATAAGGACGACTAGATGGACTCAGCTTGTCCTCCATCTACCTGCTGCAGGAAGGCCGTCAGGTTGCTGGTCCCCCACTTGTCCGGTTTGGGCAGGTTGATGTCCTTCAGGTAGAGCACCAGGTTCTCGCAGTCCTTGGGCCTGAAGACGCGGCCGGTGTTGGAGCTGAGCAGCATGCAGGTCTGGCCGAGCTTCTGCAGGACGTGGCGGGAGGACGTCTGGGCGCTGCAGTGGACCACGGCCACCTGGGTGGAGCGCAGCCGCGAGAGGGCGTAGCGGAGGAGCATGCTGGGCGGAGACGGAGGGCTTTTAGTGAGATGTTATCGTCGCAATTTTTCAAACGGCTGAATTAATTCTCTGGCTCTTAAGGCGTCGCATTTATTCTTGGGACGGTGCCAGGATCATTAGGAAGATCAAAGGGAGAAAAAGTGTGTAATGGCTGTGTTTTTAAAGAGGCCACTCGGGCTCCGGAGAACAATGTTTGCCAGATTACACCCAAAGGCAAAGGGAGACATTTTAAGGGGGCGCAACACAGAGGGGCGAAATATAATTAGAAAGCAAATTGTGTGCGCACAAGTCGGCCGCCGCCCTCCTCCAGCGCATGTGTGCGGAAGTTAATTAGATATCAAAAGAGTCAGCTGACAGTCCCGATGACTCGGCGGCGCCCGTGACCTTTTCGGACGGAGCGAGGAAAGACGAGAAGAAGGAGGCGGCGGCGAGGAAGAGTGGAGTGCAGTGCAGAAGACAAACTGAGTGACCCTTGTTGTTCAACCCCTGAGGAGGGAAGCAATTACGTTGGAGGAAGCAATTCTCTGTGTGCACACACACACACACATACACACACGCACAAACAGAGACGCACCCAAGATCTGATTCTCATTCTAAATTGTCAGTTTGCTGCAACAAAAAGGTAAAATCTAAAATGACAGAAGCTTTGATATCAGTGTTGGTTGTGCACTCGTGTCCAGAATACAGTCAATCAGAATGTGGTTTGTTAAATCTGTTTACACACAGACGTAGCGGGGCGCCCCGAAACTGAGTGCTGCAGAACAGAATCATCATCAGCAGCAGAAAAACAGTCGGGTCACATGATCAGAACGCAAAACGCAAAAACGATGAGACAGCAATCAAGGAGTGCGTGTGTGTGTGTGTGTGTGTGTGTGTGTGTGTGTGTGCGTGTGTATAATCACCCCTTTCCGCAGCCCTCGGGCCCGACCACCATGAAGGGCTGCCTGTGCTGTGCACTGAGCCACGGGGAGAAGCAGTGCAGCGCGCGCTGCATGTCCTGCGTCTCGATGACGGGCAGCGAGCGGGTGTGAGCGAGCTCCTCCAGCGTGAGACCCTCGGGACGCTGGAAGGCGTACGCCGCCAGGACGCCGCTGTCCGAGTCGTAGTAGGTGTCCAGTGGCTTTTTGACGTCGGGCGGACTTTCCCTGGCCCAGCTGAGCAGCTGAGCGGAGCCGAACACAGAGACCGGATCAAGAATCTCTGGGATTGGTCAGCCAAACCAAAGTCAGCACGACTGAATGCTGATAAATTTCTGTTAGTTGTTAATTAAATGCATTTTTTTAAGCAGAGACATCAGCAGAAACAAAATGAATGTTCTACTATATCTTTGCCATTCTGAAAGAGAACATGAATAAAGTATTAAAACAAGAGCTGCACTGTTCCCTTGACTAGACTTTAAAAAAAAACCTGCTGCTCACCTCTCTGGCAAACTCCTGTCGTGTTTTGAGGATGAGGTTTCCTCCCAGGCCTCTCAGAAGGCCGACAATGAACTGGCCTCGCTCCCTGACAGCGCTGAGGTGTGACAGGCCGTTGAAAACTGTCCCCACTAGACTGGTCTCCACCACAAAGTCGTTCTGCAGGAATGGAAAAAGATGGAAAGAAAAGTTTGAACTTTGACAGCTGGGGGTCCGTTTAGTTGCACAGCGGTTTGGAGTTTTATAAACCCTTGAACCAGCAAATTAATCAATGTGGATGTCAGTAATTTTGAGGTTTCAGACCTGTTTAAAAATCCAACCTACCTGTTTCAGGACCCAGTCAAGAGCTCTTTGGAAGTAGTCTCCCAGCCAGTTTTCCAGATTTGCATAACACTCTTCGGGCTGATTCATCAACCACGACTTCAGCAAGGCGCCCACATCAATGTCCTCGTCACTGCACCGACAACACAGGGAAGATATAGCTCGTTTTCATGCATGGAGGGAAAGAAAATGTGATTCATGGCCAAAAACCACGGACTGACCTGAGGAAGATCATGCCCATGCGGGATATCGTGGCCGGCGAGGCGCAGCTGAGGTCGTGAGTCTCGAAGAGGAAGTTGACGTTGGGTCCGAACTGGATGCGCTCTCCGCTGGGCATGGTCAGCAGCCGGTTGTCATCCAGCACCGAGTTCAGGCTCTCGATCCACTCTGGGTCGATGTCACCGTCGCACACAATCCACGAGCTCACATCTGGGGGGAAAACACAGAGAAGTGTGATATGGTAGCTGCTAACTGTGCATTGCTGCTCTACTGCAGTCCAGGATGAAAATCAGAGCATTAACTGAGACGTCGGCTCTGGTCTGTGTGAGACTTCTCACCCTGTGGCTCTCTGACCACGTTCCTGGCACTGTTTGTGAGGACGCCGTCGGCCCACTCTCTGGTGTCCATGTCGATGTGTCCCAGGAGCTGCTGTCTGGGCATCGCTTTGGGATTCATGGTGTACTGCTTGACCTGTGCAGACAGATGCAAAGTTCTCTAAAAAGTGGAGGATTCTTTTTTTTTTTATCTGTAATTAACTTTAACAAGAGGACAGTAGCAGCAAATATCCATCTGTGCCACAGCCATGTTGGAGAAAATGCAATGTCGAGGAAGTGGTATAAACCAGATCCACCAACACAAGATGAATGGCTGAAAATTGTGACTGAAATATATTGTTATGGAGCAACTGACTCATAATATGATGACCAATGAGGAGCAGCGTCGAGGAAAATGGGAGAAATGGACTGTTAATACATCAACGACAGGACATTCACACTGATGCTAATATAGAGCGAACTGTGGAGACATCATAGCAACCCAGCGTGTTATTATCTTGATGATAGTTTTTCAGTTTATATGTTGCAAAAGAAAAAGAAATAAAAAGGAAAGTATCCAAAAAACACAACTGGACAGGAAGTCACTCAAGCATTTTGGGAATATTTGCAGCATTTTCCCATTTCAAGCCAAAGCAGTGAATGAAGCTGGTGGTCCCACTCACCACTTTGCCCATCTTGCTGAGAGCGGCTCTGAGCATCCTCCAGAGAGTCGACTTCCCCGCTCCACTCGGCCCGACAATGACGACTCCCATCCGCTGTCTCAACTGCTCATTCAGCTCCAGCGCCTTCTTCAGCTGCACAGAAAACGGCCAAAAAAATGTTTTTCTGGCATCTCTCTGGCGACTCCCTCACCGCCTGAACAGCAGTTCAAACACCATGACTTACACACACACACACACACACACACCTGGCTCGGGATGAGTTCAAGCCGCGCCTCCTTGTAAACCTGTTCCAGGGCGTTCATGAGTATCTGGTCGTCCACGTCAGTGAAGTTGACCCCCGAGAAAACGTCTTTGACCAGAGAGTCGAATCGCGAGCTGTCAGCGAACGTCAGCTTGGACATGGTGTTCAGTCTCAGGGCCTGCACCACCAGACTGCTCTCCTGAACTGCATGCAGATGGAGGAAAATAGTGGTTCAATGTCCATTTGTAAATAGAGAAGGCTATAATAAAAAAAAAAAAAAGAACACTGCCTCTCCTTGTCTGCTCTCACAGAAACAATACACACTAAAGCAGATGCTTCTTGGCACAATGACGACGGGGTTTTTTTTCAAGGTTTTGGAAATAACGTTGAAATGAGTTTCGGGGAAAAGTGCAGTTGCCATTTAGTAAATAACAAATGAAATTGGAATCTTATCGAACGTGCAAAAAAAGTTTTCTCCCTTGGCTCTCCCACTTTAACTGTTACAAGGTCTGTATGAGCAAATGGAGCACAAACGATGATGGGAAGTCATCGAGTGCTGTTTACTGTTGTTCCCACTTCCTTCTCCTTCCCCTTCAGCTGATTGAAAAAAAATAAGAGCCTCTTGCTTTGGCCTGCGAGACCAATTGTTTGGAACCATCATCCAGGGCTGTGTGATTAGTCCGTTTTAAATCAAAATCGGATTTATTAGTCAAGACGATGTTAAAAAAAAGGAAAATCTTAAAATGGATTTTCCTCTCGCATGCTTCCGGGCTGTGCGCCTCTATTTTACCAAATGTGAAAGTTTTGCACTTTATTCATTCATCATTGTTCAGGATGATAGAACATTTTTAATTTCAAAGTGATGTTTGGTGAAAGACAGTTAAGGTTGCTACTTTTCTTTGAAAATAAAGATAAAATATTTGAAATAATTTATTCCTTTGTCTTTTGTAGTTTTACCAAAAAAAAAAATCAAAATCGAAAATTGAGTGTTCAGAGAAAAAAATCGGGATTTATTTTTGTCACCCAGCCCTACCATGAAGTCACATCAACAGTGACATAAAGACATCCCTACTACTTATAAAGAAAACAAATTCAAGAGAAAAAAATCCCTTGACTTGATCAGAGGTGATAATTAGAATCTGTCACCTCTGACTGAAGATGAATCTGATTGCAAAGAATTGGCAGAATGTTTTGTTCTCTGTTCGAGAGACACTTGACTTCCCTGCAGCCGCAAACGCTGCGTTTCATGTCTCACAGCAGGGGAGAACATTTGGCCAGACACCACACAGAGATAAAGACAGGAAACCCTCAGGGACTCAACACCGGGCAGGAAGTGCACGCCTTGTGTTGTGTGTTGGGCAAATGAAAGGGCGCAGGGGTAAAAACAAAGAAGAAAAATCGAAGCTTTTCAAAACAGAGTGGGAGATGTGGCTTCAAGACCGGAGAAGAGGAAAAATGGAGAGGGAGAAGAGAGGATTGAGGGTGTGTGTGTGTGTCTTGTGTCTTTGTGTCTTTGTGTGTGTGCAACACACAGAGCAGCGAGCGGTGCACGAGTGCGACGAGAGCCGCACTGACAGCTGGGTATCAGCGAGAGAGCTAACAAGAGGTCAGGAGGAGGAGAAGGAGGTAAACAACCCGACGCAAAGTGTTTGGAAACCAGAAAAATGTTAAAAGGACAAAAGTACAGAGAAGTGGAAAGGCCCAGTGGGAGGAAAGTTTTGAAGGGGAGCGTTCGGGTCCAATGTCAAAAGACAGAAAATGTCTTAGAATTGTCGGGCAGAGGTAGAATCCTCCTGACTATGGGCCGGGGGAGGGGCGGAGCCAAGCAGGTGAATTTGCTGCTCCGAACATCAACTGGTTGCAGACAGTCAATGTGGCCCAACAGTGGAAAACTACCTGTGCAGAGTCTGTTGAATGGTATGAGTTGAAAGAGAGCAAATGCAAAATTGATTCTGAGTGATTTGATCAAGTTGAGGATTCTCCCTGCTGGTAGAATTCATCCTTTCATTCAAGCAAAATTCCCTTTGTTCAACTCCAAGGACCACGGACATGACCAAGACGTCCTGCAAACAGTCTCCATCACTGAACCACTTCCTGTTTCGTGGCTCTGGACGAAGTTGAGCTTGAGTCTGGAGCATCAGTGTCGTTCCAGTTGAGGACATCAACAGCTGCTCATCGGCTCCCAGTCAACATATCGAGCTTATAATGAACCAGTTGCATTCCATCTGACACCCAGATGAGGTTACTGATGTGTTACTAATCCACTACCTGCTGGAGTGCACGTGCTGTTGCTTGGTAGTCTAGTGGTGCTCAGTGTAGTTTGCTCAGACTAGAAGAAGAAGAAGAAGAAGAAGAAGAAGAAGAAGAAGAAGAAGAAGAAGAAGAAGAAGAAGAAGAAGAAGAAGAAGAAGAAGAAGAAGAAAGAAGAAGAGAAGAAGAAGAAGAAGAAGAAGAGGTTCTGGGACAAGGAAGCAGCAGCTCTTCCTTCTGTTTGTGTTGGGGGGGTGCTTCACAGAAAGGCTGCGTGAGAAACAGCTGGAGGCTCTTACTCTTGTCCTTCTCATGACTTCTCCTCTGTTGCTGCAGGAGACTGCCACAGGCCTTCAGCACCGTCTTCAGAGCTCGCAAGCCCCAGTCATAGTGCTGCTGGGGGGTTAACAGCTCCCTGGGCATAAAAATAAGGCAGTGATACTCACTTAAAACCAGCTGAAGATGGTGAATAAGCAAAAAAAATAATAATACATATATTCAAAGTGTGAAGCGTTTCAATTATTTCTGTTATATTTCTACCTGGCCAGGTTGAAGATTGCCGCCAGTTTGCAGCCCAGTATCTCCCCGTTCTTGAAGCCCTCTGAATACAGGATGACCTCAGCGATGAGCTCGTTGTCCGGCCGGCTCATGGCCACTGGCCGGAACAGCTGCTTCAGGTTGTCTGGAAGCTTCTGTCTGCCACCGTAGCCTTTCCCCGCCGGGTTCATGGTGATGAACACTCCCGAGTTTGGGTCCAGATCCACCTGGAGGGTGAAGAGAAGCGAGTGCACGGCTGCTCAATGAGCAGACAAATTCAGTGAGAAAACTCAGAAACTCGATGTTTTTCTTGTGTTTGTTTGGATGTATCGAAGACGTTCAGACGTTTCTGTAAATTTAGAAAGCGCTGCAAAAAAGAGAACAAAGAAAAACAAACAGAAAAAAACGGAGAAATGGCTAGTAATTGCTTTTTGGCTTCAAAACTTGCAAACTTTGTGTTTGCCTGCATCTTGTTTGGACCGTCTGACCTCCTTCCCAAGCAAATCGCACGTCTTCTTGTGATGTTTCAGCGAGTCCTGAATGGCCTGGATCTGCATGGACACGGCCGACAGCACCGCCTCCTCCAGGCGGTTGAACTCGTCGAAGCAGCCCCAGGCGCCGCACTTCACCAGGCCCACGAAGATTCTGCCCATCGACTTCACATCGATGCCCTGGAGAGCAGGTTTTTAGGGGAAAAAATGTAAATTAAAAAAAAATAATGCATCTCACAACAAGTTGAACGATTTCATGCAAGAACGAAAATGAATGTGCTGCACCTCGTCACAGTTGAAGACCAGGACTTGGCGTCCGAACAGGCCACCCAGGGCTTTGACGGACTCCGTCTTGCCGGTGCCAGCCGGCCCGTACGGGTTTCCCCCGAGCCCCATCTTCATGGCCTGGGTCAGAGTCAGGTAGCACTTGTCAGTCAGAGGGGTGTGCACCAGCTTGGCCGCGTTCCCCTGACAGGCAGCCGCAGTGGAGATGGAGGTCAGCGACAGGGAGGTGAGGACACAGACGGATGGAAAGAAACCGTTTAAAATTCAGCTCCTCCGATGTAGAGTCCATGGGACAGAAACGCCTTGTATGATGAATTCAATGTCATGATGCGCTTTAATGTGTTCTAATCCTCGACCCTTGAACAACAGTGCCCCCTATAGGTAGAAATAGTTACTTCACATGTACTTTGAGTGGGGGAAAAAAACAAAGATTTGATGAGCTTTGATGAGAGCCTAATTTGACCAAGCAGAGATGATTTCCTTTGGCCTCTGAGTTCATTCATTATCAATATTTTCACCTAAACAGTGGGGAAATTTCCCCACTGTGGGACTAACAAAGGAAATCCTTTCTAAACAAGTGCATTTCGTAGATTTCCAAATGTTGTTTTTAAGGTTATAATAACGTGGACACCTTCACGCTGTGTTTGTAACACAAAGTATGAACATTTAGATTTCTTACTTAAACAGTGAGCTACTATTTTCAATGCAGCCAATGAACTTCACCTCACTTTGGAAAAGGGAAATTCTTTCTGAAAAAATATTTCCACTCTGTTTAACTGACTTTTAACAACACTGTGCAAAAATGTGTTTTTTGGTTTTCATCCCACACAAACAAAAGATATATAAAGGAAAATTATACAGAGCTGATTCTCCACTGGGTCGACAGGACAAACCCTGACACACCTGGTATTCGTACGTGTAGCTGAACTGCGCGTCCACCATGTGTATGACGCAGCATCTGTCTGCCCGCATGTAGAAGCGGAGCTGCTTCTTCCAGGCCCAGGCGTCGGCGCCAGTGACTCCAGCCTGGCGGAGCTGCTTCACCACGCCGATGTTGTGGATGACGTCCAGGATCAGGGCCTTCAGCTTCAGCTGCAGGACGCCAGACTCTGTCAGGTGGGGGGAGGAGACGGGCGGGAACCGTGAGACTCTTACTGATGGCACCTGAGTGCACGGAGGGACTGGTGCTATAAATAATAAACATAATGCGGTAAGACTGAGGCCGGAGTGAGCAGAATGCGCCACAATGACTTGACGAGCCCTCCTCAAGCTAATGATGTTGTGACTTTCCTGCCATTTGCGAGACACATTATTCAGGCGGCCTCTCTACACGTCCGCACGAGTCTGAGGAGGCTTAGAGAGGCTGCTTCTGCTGCTGCTGCTGCTGCTGCTGCTGCTGCTGCTGCTACTGCTGTAAGTAATCTTAAAACGCACCCAGTACAGTGTCACTGCAGCAAATATTGTGGGACGCCAGAGCAGCAAAACAATTAGAATCTTGGCAGGACAGTGGAAAGTCTCTCCAGAGGACACAGAGTGAGTCTACCGGCAACGACGACGTCCTGGGAACGCAAAACAGTAATTAACTTTCAGAGCCGGACGAGTCTAATCTGCAGATTTGAAGATACTGGCAACAACAAACTTCCCCTTTAAGTCAATTTTAAATTAAACATATACATACATACACCACCAGTCAAAAGTTTGGACACACCACATGAATTGAATGTCTTTTCTTTCATTCTCATGACTATTGACATTGCAGTTTCTCACTGAAGACATCAAAACGACGTATGGACACACATGGAATAATGCAGGAAACAATAAAAGTGTAAAATAACTCAAACACGTTTTATATTTAAATTCTTCAAAATAGCCACCTTTCACAAAAAGCATATTTAGAGTTATTGAATGTGTTTTTCTTTGCTGCATAATTGCATATATCTTGCTCATATATTTGATGTCTTTAGTATCTATCTGCAATGTCGAAAGTTGTAAAGATGAAAAAAACATTGTATGAGAAGGTGTGTCCAATCCTTTGACTGGTAGTGTAGACTACAATATAGACAGCATTACTTGTCCACTATATAAATAATGTGATGCAGAGACCAATGACGGCCCTGCCCCCACCCTCGCTGCTGTGCGACACCACTGTTCCCTCTGCAGAGGCACCTGCTCATTACATCTGATGGGAAATGATGGTGGAAGCTGTCCAGCTCTAAACTGCGTCGCCCGCCGCTCTGCTCCCACATTATGAGCCATTAAATTGACGCAATGTAAAAATGGCATTTTAAAAAATCTCCCTGTGCCGTGGAGGCTGTTCTGATGACCGTTTCAATCCAGCTTTCAATCTTCATCGTCCTGTTGGTTCAACATGTTTGTTTGTTTTTTTTTTATCAAATTAAAGACTGATGTAATTATTCATTCTGACCAGCTACACCATATAGAGGATGGTACTGCCCATTTACTCTAGAAACTTGAGTGAACTAATTAATAGTAATACACTCTACAATTAGAGAGAAGCAGGCTTTAAATTACAGTCATTCAAACAGGCTGCTGCTAAAAAAACAAAAAAAAACAAAAAAACACTGCGCTGATCAATGTGAGGGATACAAAAACACTTTGCGGCGTGCAACACATTCGTCTTGATGATTATTTCATTATTTGTCATTTTTATGCTCTACATAAAAGTGAGATAGTGTTCACACACACACGCACACACACCACCAGCTGATTAATGGACTTCAGTGCAATGTATGAATAAAAGCAATTAATTTAATAAATAAGCCCAATAAACCAAGACTAATCAGCTGCAAATAATTCCAGGTCTTAAGAAAATATTAGAATCAACGGCACCGTTGGATATTAATCCGACCACAGCAGCCATCTATGATACTGACCAACAAATACATGGTAAACTCAGAAGTTACAGCAGAAATCTGCATTTTAATGTAATTTGTAGGACATGCCACTGCTCCCAACTGGTACTCAGGGCTAAAATATGAACTACAGTCTGTGGAAAAGCACGTAGGAAGAGAGAGAAAAATAAAACGCATGTCACTAAATGCATAACTTGCTCATGTTTGAGTGAATTGACATAAGTGAGTCGCAGGTGTGTGTCACAAGAAAAACACTCTTCCATCTTTATTGTTGTCGCCGTGCCAGAGCGTGGCCACCGCCTCGTACCTCTCCTGCGCTTTACGGTCCATTCAGGCAGACTGGTTAATTAGATTATCCCCCGCTTGCCGTTCCTTTTAGCCCCTTTAATCAGCGCCGCCGCTGCAAGGCCTCTTTGGCCTACCTGGATGCTTTAATGGAGCCACTAATTTGATGAGATGTTATCGCAGAAACGAGAGAGCCGCTCTGAGCGCAGCCGGCGCCGCTTTTCAATGCAAAAGCTAGCCACAAAGGCAGCTACTGTATTTTATCTGCCAGCGAGAAAACCTCCATTGCAATGTGCAGCCATGAAATATGTGATTTGATGCCGTTCTCAAAAAGCGTGACCTTGGTAAATCGTCCCTCAAAGTAAAGAAGCAAGCGATTGAGGCAGAAATCTGGAATTTCTCGCCAATGTCTCGTAATGATGCAACTGTAAGGGATTAAGGAGGAGCTCTCGAGGAGCTTTTTTATCTCATGCATGAATAAAAGAGCGAGATGAAGCTTTAGAAGCTTTTTTTGTTCTGAATGTTCAAGTCATTTGATAAAACCACTCTGCTATAAAACTTCATAAAACCTCATATATTATTCTGCCAAAATTGCTATAGTTCCCTTGCGGCTACCAGATCTTCAGCCTCTCTGCAGCATCTTTGATGGCAGCATCAATCTTAGAAGTAAAGCATTTCATCCGAGCTTGAATTATTGCCAAAATACATGGGAGTCTGACAGTGTGAGATGAAGAAGAAAGGAAGAGAACTCGTGAGCGGATGGACTTATTAGAAGTACAATCAGAAGGAAGAAAGACTTTATGAAGACAATTCTAAAAACATCTTCAATTTTGTTTAAAATCAACCTTCAGCTTCAGGACTGTGAAATGCCAGTTTTTGCGAATCTGATAGACACAAATTAAAAGTCACAATAATTGGACACAGGCTTGGACAGGCCCACCTGTGTCTGCGGGATCTTTGGCACTGGTGTCCACGGTGGTGTAATGTTCCAGTTTAGCATTTAGCTCCATCGCCAGCTGCTGCAGGTTCTGCTCTTTTAAAGCTCGTTCCACATCCTCGGTGAACTGGATCTGCTCAGCCAGACACAGAATCTGCACGAGAGAGAGACAGACAGAGAGAATCAGGAGTGCGTTACTGCTTGGATGGTGGTATTATTTTCAAATTCTGAGACCAAAGAAATTCACATATTTTGTAGTCACAACAATTTAAACTCTACGCTGCCGTTAAAGGAACATTTTGCAAACAAAAAGGCTTTTTGGGGAAGTTTAATGATACAAATGAGGCTTATCTGAGGTGTATCAATACCTGCGATGGGTAACGGGAAGGATCCACTCCCCCCTTCCTCCCGGCTGACAAGCACTGGTAGAGCAGCTGCTTCAGAGTCTCCTTCATCTCCGCAGAGAGCTCACTCAGCCACACCTGGAGGGGAAGGCACGGGACAGGAGGAGGATGTAAAAAACAAGGAAGAAAGTGTGAAAAAGCTCCTTTAACCTCACGTTATGACAAACAGACTTCACCTCCACCAGGCTGGAGATGCGCACGAGGTTCCTGAGCGGCACCACTTCTCCCTCCAGGGAGCACATGGCAACGATGTGCTGGCACTGATCGTCGAAGACAACGCTGTGGATGCCTGCGCAGAAAGAAACTGAGATCACCTTCTAAGTCCAGCAAGATTATATTCCGATATACACAGTGGAGCGGAAAGGAGGAAGAAAATGAAAGAAAAAAAGACACAAATGACCTGCGAAGAGTTTCTTCAGGTGCGACTGGATGACGGTTGGGTTGGTCGCCTGGCCGAGGATCTCCAACAGGTCGTCGTCTCCGATGAAGTAGAAGCGTGGAAATGCTGAGCGCTTCTCCTGAAACGCACACAATAAAAAAATTTATTGCAACGCTGGAGTTTGTATTCCTTTTTTTTAATAGGAAACACACAAATGTGCATACTGTACCTCCAAGAACTCATTCAGCGACTTCTGGCAGCGCTGCAACTGATCCAGGATGGTGACCAGAGAGTTTCGGATGCCTGCCCTGGAGCTCAGCGAGGCGACTCTGTTGTCCCTCTGGATATCAGACATTATAGACCTGCAAGACGTCAAGAGCTTTTAACTGCGCTGAATGCAAAAGATTAAAATACAGTCTCTGCTTTTAGACTGGATAAGAATAGGTGAAGAAATTCACAGCATGGAAGGTTAACATTTTCTATGAGACATGACACTGAAAGAGGTAACAAATATTGGGAGAAATTGAGATGCTATTTAAGTCAGAAGTAAAAAAAAAAAAAAGAAGAAGTAAACCTGGCCTTTGCAAAGAAATCAAGTGTTAAAAACACTGCTTTGTGGTTCAGCATTTGATAGAAAAAGCTTGGGATCCCGCACCTGAAGTCTTCGTCGACGCGTTTGAAGCGCGCCTCCTCCCGCGGCAGCGCCCCTCGGCCGAAGATGGGCTCCAGGTAAACCCAGCGCCGCTGGATGGCGTTCAGATTCAGCAGATACTCGTCCAAGTCTGACAGACGAGTCTCCCACAAGCTGACCTGCACACACACACGCACAGAGTCAGAGGTGCTTTATGATAGATTTGCTTACCTCAGTATGCAGCCAACGATAACACGTTACGTTTCCTCAATAACAAGTCTTTAAGGGAGACTGAAAATAATAATGAAGCCAGCAGAGATTACAGAATGTATTCATAGCTGCGAGCCAGTGACCTGACCTTGTCCTGGAAGCTGCGGTAGTAAGGAGAGTCTTTGAGGGACTGCAGCAGGCAGCGGTTGTCTCCCACCTGGACGGACACAGAGTCAGCGTGAATGCAGAAACACGGCAGACCTTTAAGACGGCGCTCAGCTCAGCCAGCAGACAGAAACATTTGTTCTCTGACCTGGATACCCGGCCATTATAAGTTAGCTGCATGAAATTCTGATGGCGACACAGTCCATGTTTCTGTGTTGTCTGTATTTGTGTGTGTGTGTTGTTTGGGTGTCCACCTGGTTAACCACATCCTTCCAGTCCTTGATGAGGGTCAACGTGCGCCTGCTGCTGTCTGTGTACTCGGTGAGGTTGAATGTAGCCGCCGCTCCCCACAAATCCAGCTCCCTCAGCGCCTCCCTGATGGTTACCTCAGCCTGGGCGCGACCGTTCAGGTCCTTTGAACCACAAAAACAACCACAAATACGTCAAGCAAGGTGATTTAAGACTCTGAGCCTCTGTTGTGAAAGCTTTGTGTTGCATGGAAGCAAAACCATCTTTGCTTTCCCTGCATTTTAGGGCTTAGACTGTTTAAAAGCTGTCACAATTTTAAATACAAATGTAAGTATGAAGCAATTAAAACAATTAATTTTACATTATAAATGTGCGAAATCATTCAACAAAATGGTTTTGACTGACATGACTGTATAATTTGCGGTAAAAAAAAAAAAAAAGCAATATTTGACATAAATTCTCTGTATAACTGTTCCCTTATAATATGTATGGGTCAGAAATGACAGCTTGAGCATGTATAAATAATGATTACTTGAGGAAAGTTTTAGTTCTTAGTGATAAATCTACCAAATCCTTGCATTTTGTTGCCATCTAGTGTCTACTGTTGGTTATTGCAATTACATCAACGCACACTAGGTTGTTTTCCTGACTCAAACACATTTATCCCAGCCCTTCCATCAGTGTGTGTGTGTGTGTGTGTGTGTGTATGTGTGTGTGTGTGTGTACCTTGAGCTCCACAGCCTTCTCCACGATGGTGTTGGCCACACTGAGGATGTCACTGAAGGTGAGTCTCTCCAAGGTCGTCCCTTTAGGGAGGCCGAGCAGCCGGAACATATCCAGCCAGTGGTCCTGAGACAGGTGCTCCCCTCGCACGTACTTCAGAACTGGCACCATGTTCTGGCAGAGGAATGGGCGGGAAATCAAAATAAAATGTAACATCCCCCTGGTCTCGCAGGAGTTTTCTTTATATGATACACATTGCACTTCTCTTTGTGCTACCTTGTATTTGTCCACTTCTCCCTGCAGTTTAACAGACATGACAGTCGGCTGTTCCAGCTTCCTCAGTCTGTCCTGCCAGGCGAACAGGAACTCCTCAAACAGGTACGTCTTGCTCCTGCAAAACAACAACACAGATGCTTTCTGAAAAAACAGGGAGGAACACAAAGCAGCACAAGATGCTTCCAAAAGTCGTTCCAATGTAACCTGAATGTGATCCAGTCCTGGTCGGCCTTCTCTGTGAAGCCCTGTTGCCACTCTTCATACAGACCCCACATCTGGCCGAGCTCCTCCATGTCTCTCTTGATCTCCTCCGCCAGGGAGAAATCTGGAGTCTCCAGGTCGAAACAGGTGCAGTCCTCACTGACCGAAACGAAGAAAAGAGGAGGAAAACAGAGCGGAAGAGAGAGGACGGAAGACAGACGAGACGAGAAAATGTTAAAATAATAACATCAGTGAAATTGAAAATATTAAGATTGCCACTCTCACGATGACCAGAGGACATAAAGTCCAACTAGACGGTGCAATCAACATGTTGCCTGGTGCAATCGACAGGAAATGAGTGTCACGATGAGCTTACAGCAGCTTGCAGCGCACCGCCTCCAACTCCTGGAACTCCTGCTGCTTGTCCTTGATGGTCTGGAGGCACGACAGCAGGGCGGCGTGATCGCCGCTCTCCAGCGTCTCGTGTTTGGGCTTCAGCTGATCCCAGCGGGCCTTGAAGCGCTCCAGATCTGCCATGTAGGCGCCAATATGGCCGGCGGCGTTACTCCGCATCAGTTCCACCTGAGATAGTAGCACAGCGAGAGTCGGAGCAGGAAGTTAACCAACTGAGGTCGTCTGGGTTTGTGTCGCACACATGGAATTATGTAAGAAACAATAAAAGTGTAAAATAACTGAAACACGTTTTATATTTAGGTTCTTCAAAATAGCCACCTGTCATAAAAAGCATATTTAGAGTTATTGAAAGTGTTTTTCTTTGCTGCATAATTACATAAAGTATATCCTGCTCATATATTTGATGTCTTCAGTATCTATCTGCAGTGTAGAAAGTTGTGAAGATGAAAACAAATTGCATAAGAAAGTGCGTCCAAACCTTCGACTGGTGTATAGTGTATATTTGCGTGTCATTTTTTCCCCCCCACCTGCTCTTTGATCATCAGCTGGTGGCTCTCGACAACGAGCTCCAGCTTGTCCCATTTGGCTCTCAGCGAGGACAAGGAGTCCAGGCCGCTGCCGGCCACCGCTCGCAGCAGGCGGTTCTTCTCCTCAGCGCACGTGAAGTGGGGCAGGATCTGCACAGTGACGCACAACATAGTGGTAGAGCATTTCGACAGATAGATTAAAACTGAAAATGTTCCAACTGGGACGCTCTCCGAGTGGCGCACGCCTCACTTCGGATTTGCGCGACACGATGTGGCTGCACTTGGCGTTGGCGCCACCGATCTCCTCCATGCTCTCAGGACGAGCCGACAGCGTGACCGTCGACTCCGTCACAAAAGTGTCTATTGCCTGAGTGTGACCTGCACACGGAGGAGAGGACACGCAAAAAGTGAATTAAAAAAAACAAAGAAAGAGATGCAAAAATGAATGAGCACAGAATAATAGAGAATCGTACAGGTCATCATCTCTCATCTCAGGCTGACATACAGTCATAGAGATACCATTATTTTCTCTTCTTGTGCGCAAAAGCAACACAGATGTCTACAACAGGGTTTTAATAAAATAACGTCACGGGCAGACATTGTTGTGCGTTTCTACCTTGTATGGACTTCTTCAGTGACACCAGCAGCAGGTCAAACAGCCGCTGGATGAGGTCGTCGATGGCTGCCTTCACTGGCTCACAGTTGACAGTGATACAGTCGACCTTCTCCTGACTGACAGAGACGACTTATTGAATTGCAATTTTCCCATTTTTGTGCTGATATTTTACGTCAAAACACAGAATTCTGGAAATAACTGTAATACTTTTTAACAGACGTTGCGGTGCTAAAACCCAGCTGCTAGCTGGGTGAAGCCTGTCACATTGTTTGTCATGCATGAACAGACCTGGGCAGAGATTCAGAATCTTTCCCTCTGGCTTTCAAAGCCTTGAAGTTCCTTTCCCAGTCCTGCACAGAGTCCAGATGCTTCTCCACCAACTTCTCCAGGTCCACCTGGCCCAGCACCACCCAGTCCTGCAATTCCAAACAACAAACCAAAGATATAAATGCACACACAAAAATGACAGGTTCAAAATTTCATAACAAAATTAATTAAATACTTAAATTAAATTACATTCGATTTAATTGAATAAGGCCGCAAAGAGGAGAAATACAATTGCCCGTAAAGTCACAATAAAGTTTGTTTTTTTTTCTGCCATAGTGCCAAGCAAATATTATGCATGAATTCATTTCCCCTGGGGAAATAGGACACATTGCAATCATTGCACCTGGTCAACAGCATTTAAATATGAATAAATTGAGGACTGTGTCAGGAAACCCAATCATTCTCACTATTATTCTCATTATTCAAACTTCATGTGCAATAGAGTGCAACAGAAAAATGAAAACATTGGTATATGATTTTACAACAATCAGATCAACAATTATTGTTATTAACATTTTGTTCTCCAGGCACCTTAAACTTGTCCTGCACGGCCAGCAGACGCCTGAAGAGCTCCTCGGCCTTGCTGAAGATGGTGAGGAAGCCCGAGGCGTTCCTGTCGATCATGACGCTGAAGATGAGCCCCTCCTCCTGGACGCTGACCCCCTTGAACTGGTTGGGGATGGAGATGAAGCGCTTCATCTCCCTGAAGTAGCGCGCCCGCACCTCCTCGAAGGGAGGACGGAACTGCAGGCGGCTCTGCCTGTTTCAGAGAAGGACAGAGGACGAACACAGAGTGGTGCTTGACGTCATTTCATTTTGAGCTTTTACATCTACAGGAAGGGTCAGAAGTTGCTGAGGGAAACTCAAAAAGCTGCTCCACTGACTTGAAGGTGAGATCTATGTGTATTTCTGGAAGGTTCTTGTTCAGAGCCTCGAGTCCCATCTGGTACTGGTGTTCCAGAGCCTTGTAGAGCTGATGGTTCCAGTGCTGACGCCATGCCCGCATGTCATCGCACCTGAAACCCTGCACACATACACACTAATGTAATCAGTTCCCTGGTAGGAGAACTCTGTGTTCATGCTCACTTGCAGCCACAGAGGTCCCTGCTACACTTTGCTCCAGCTGTTCATCATCATTTCCAGGTGAGGTGAAACATTCCGTGGGCAGAATCCAAACCTGAGACTCCAAAGTGGCGAAGCCGGTGCGGAGCTCCTGCAGACCGTCTTTCCACCGCTGTTGATGTCTGAGAAGGTCCACGTTCATCAGCGTCTCCACCTGCATCGCCACAAATCATGTTTTAAAAGAAACGCAACGGAATGAAAACTTAAAATAACCTGTACTGAGAGAGAGAGAGAGAGAGAGAGAGTGCGAACTAGAGATAGCACAAATAGCAGCACCTTTTCAATGAAGTCTGTGTGCCATTTGCGCAGCTTCCTGTTCTCAGTGGACAGCTTCTCGGCAGCAGACTGCAGCTTGCTGATGTAAACCTCCAGCTCTCTGGGGTTGTCCCAGGTGATCTGCAGCTTCCCATCAGACTCCTTGGACTGGGAGCGAGGGTTCTGACACGTAAGAGTCAGAGGATCAGTTGCAACCTGGAGTCTTTAAGTTTTGTTCAACTTGCTAAACCCTAATTTCTGCAAAAGAAGCTCCAGAATTGATGGGAAAAAATGAATATACCTTTATGACCTGCTCAAAGGCCAAGGCCAGACCGAGCATCATGGGTCTCTGAGATGGAATCATCTGCTGGTCAATAGTGTTGTAGAAATGGGCCACCTACAGGGCAGTGATGGGTAATAAACGGGTTATAAACTGCACCAAAGAAAGAAAGAAGGACAAACAGAATGTGAGTCTCTGCGTCGCAGGCGTCACTCTGACCTGCTTCAGCACGACGGCCTGTCTGTAGAACTTGTCCGCAGTGTTGGCAGCTTGCTGGATCTTGGCCGGGATGGCAAAGCCCAGGGCGGCGAGCTGCCGGACCTCCCGCAGCAGACTGACCAGCCGGTCTGAGTACTGGATCTTCAGCCTACCATCAGCATGGTCCAGGTCCATCACTCGGCTGCTGGCCTGGAGGCTGTGGAGAAGCAGCCGGGACAGAAGTTCATACGCATTCAACCGGACCACTCAGCTGAATGAGGGACGGCAGCACGGTGACTTTCAACATGAGCACATCTGACCGACCTGATGCCGGACTTTGGGTTGGCCAGTCCAGACAGAATGTCTCTGGACCAGTCCTCAAACTGCTCCTGCTCGAACCCCCTCAGAACCTCCAGCAGGTCGTCAGAGAAACGTATGAAGCTTTTGAAACCAGGCAGGTCAGACAGCAGTGCCTCGGATATACACACAGAGTCCTCCACCTGGTGTGAGAGTCCAAAGAGCGAAAAACACCATGTTCCTCAAACTCATCACGATAATAATCTCAGTTCTTGAGCCCCAGTGTGGATTGCGGTACCGGTGCAAAGTGCAGTACAAACCTTGTGGACCAGCTGCTGAACCCAGACTATTCTGTTGACCACGTCAGGCAGGTTCCTGCCAATGGGAGGCCCTGATTTGTCTCCGGGGTTTCCATGGCAACGACTCTCAAAGTCACTCTTTAGGCCTTGAGCGGGTCAGAGAAAATTATTACAGGGATGATTCAGCTAAAAAAGTCCAGGACAAAAGAAAATGCATCACTCTGCAGTAGCAACTCAATCCTGAGGTGAATTTTGAATTTAGTTCTCTGACACACAGTGATTAGCATTAGCATTAGAATGCAGAGGAGGCCACCTTTGTTGTAGTCAAGCAGTCTGGCCAGCAGGGTCTCCCTCTCGGACTGCAGCTCTTTGCTGACGGTGGGACGTCGGATCAGCTCCTTGTGCTTCTGGAAAACCAGCAGCAGCTGGAAGAACAAGCAACACAAAGACTGAGTTTCTATCACTCACAGACACCAGGGCTGAAGTTGCATCTGTCACTACCTGCCGCGGGTTGTCCTGCACGTCGGCGATGTGGCCCTTCAGTCTGCCGGCGACTTCCTGTTCCGACGGCGTCATCAGCCGCTCAAACTGAGCCACCGCTGCCCTCCAGAGAGGCTGGAGGAAAGAGGCGAAGAGACAAAAACAGCCCAATAGTGACCGACAGTCGTGTTTCATTTTGGTCAATTCAGGCGAGTGGTGTTGAGAAACACCCGGAGAGTGACTTTACCTCGGTGTAGGGGTTGTAATGCAGGGGGTTGAGTCCTGAGAAGGGCTGGAAGACTCGCTCTGATGTCAGAGCCTGCTGTCTCCCTCCTGAGAGCAGAAGAAGCAGCTTCTCATGGACGGTGCGCAGCGTCACAACCTGGAAAACATCTTCATATGTTGAACTGTGTTGAACCAGCGTGTTCCAATATCTTTCACGTCATTATGGGAGATACACTAGTAACAACAGATATGCATCATTGTCATAGGAAATAGACATAAGGCAAAAAATAAATACAAAATCATTGTGAGGATGTGCTGGATTTTATCACCCTCGTTTGCACATTCAAACATGTCAATGTCGGAGCTGCGTGGCCCAAATCACTTCCTGGAAGCTTCCCAAGCTGCATTATTTTATTATTCCTCTTATTAAGAACCTACCAAAAATAAATCATACCTCATCTAATCTTTTTGCCAGGCACTGGAGTGTTTGAGGGCAGTGCTTGTCTCCCCTCCAGGGGTGAGGAGCGTGTCGCTTCCACACCTGCGACAGAGAGAAATGTCATTTCTAAGATTTCACCGACTGCAACCGACACTGTTCTTTCAGTTTGATACTCAGAAAAAACGTTAAGAGCAGAACTTTCTGCTGTGACAGAAATCACCTGTCCAGTCAGATGCTCGCAGGCCGCCACCCACTGCTCACAGATGCTGACGCCGGTCTTCAGGTTCTCCTTCACCGACAGAAACGGCTCAGCAAAGATCTTCACGCCGCTGAGCTTCCGCTGCACGTATCGTCCCAGATCACCACCTTGTACACAGAAAATACCCCAAAAAAACAAGGAAGTTCTAAAAACATGATTCAATTTCCTCAAATATGAAAAGATTATCATCTTACTTTAAAAGAATCAAGCCCCTACCAATGACATCCATAAGTCGGACCATGCGAGTTTCTGGGTACGAGGGTTCAAACTCAATCTGCCTCCAGACGTCATCCAGCACCTCTTTGCTTTGCTCCACCAGGTCCACAACGTCCGACATGGACAAGCTGTCAAGACCCCCATACTCCTGGGAGATACACGCATGTGTATGTAAAGAAAGTGTGTGTTTGGCGGGTGCAATGTAGTCCTGACATGAAAAGCTTTGCAGTCGTACCTTTTGTATTGCTTTGAACTGCTCTACAAAATACGCAGCCCTCTCTCTCGCACCGTTCTTCTCGGCAGACTCGGCAACATCGGCCCAAAACTGGAACTCATCAACCGGAGTTAGGATGCCTGGTCGAGGTTGAAAAGAGAAGCAAATCTCTCACATGCAACCTTATCAGAGTTTCTTAAAATCACGATAAAACACCACAATAAACACCTTCATTATTAAAAATTGTACAAAGATTTTTATATTAAAAATATTTTTAAATGAATTTGAATTATTTTCAATTAAATACAGTAAATAATATATACTGCGAATGTTACTGTCACTGTCTGTGAATCTTCTTCAGTTCTTTCTCGCTTCCTTCCTTTCTTTCTTACCCAGGACGTCTTCCTCAGAGGTGCCTCTCTTCTTGGACGGCTGTGCTCCAGACTGGCGGACCACCGATCCGAGGCCGAGCTCCAGCTCGCTGAGCAGACCGGCCAGCTTGGGGTCAAACACAGAACTCCACCGCTCATCCTGAGAGGAAGCCAAAGAGAGACACCACCTTTAGAATATTCTCATTCCATGCCCTCATCTTTAAACCTTGAGTGGGAAAAGGGTTTTTACACATAACTCTGCATTAACACACTCTGGGACTTTTGACTGTTTCACAGACAGACAGACAGACAGACAGACAGACAGACAGACAGACAGACTTGCCTTTAGCAACGCAGGAGCGAACACCTGTCTGACAGCCTGGTAGAGGGTGTTGATGGGAGAGTCCAACATGGAGGACACCAGGACGCTCTGGTGCAGGTTGTCTTCTGTGATGACCGTGGGGCGCAGTTTGAAGAAGACCAGCACCTTCTCTGTGCCCGAAGTTTCAATCTGACACAGGAAGATGGGTTTTGAAGAGAGAGAAGCACAAGCTTTCACCAGTTTGGGAAAAGTCTAATAGCAGGGGGTTCTTTTGAGAAAGCCTCTGAGTGTTTTCGTTACCGTGTTGGACAGGTGCAGGTCACCGTCATGCCGCATGACAGAGAGGACACATTGATTCCCATCATCCAGGAAGTTATTTAGCTCAGGGCTTCCAGCCAGGGAGGACGACGGCTCGATCCCATAGAAGTTTCCGGTTGTGGTCAGGATGAACTTTTTGCGAGCATCATCCGAGCCGTGGGGCATCTTGCAGCAGTGCCAGTTTACTGATGACAAAGCAGCTGCAGTGCGTAGAAAACACAACCACATGTTGAATTGAGGGAAACCTGTGTTTGTTTGTTTTTTATCGCTTTGCTTTTCACTTAAACAACTTGATGCTTAAATGCTGAGCACCTTCTATTATCATTTTCTGCACGCTCCATCCACAGAAAACACACATACCGACAGTGATGAAAGGGAAACGATTGGACATGTTGTGATGGAAATATTTACACATCAGACTTGACAATAAGTGGACTGCAGCTATGAGTGCGTTGTCATGCATTAACAGCGTATCAGTATGAGGATTATTACCAGCCAAAACACCCCAAACGCTGGAGTAAAGTTTGAAGTACGACGCGATCTGCAAAGTTAACACGTTTGTGTCTTCTATGAGCCGAAAACACTGACAGTGCGGCAAAAGACCCAAAATTGTGCAAAAACCCGCATTATGCTCTTCTTCTATGAGGAAAGGAGCGAAGCAGGTTTTAATGGACGGGGCAAATGGAAACAGTTAGCAGTTAGCTCGCTGGCTAACAAGGGTTCGCTCAGCCCTTCTGTCAACTCAAAGAGTGAATCTGGCGGGCTAAACTTACGCAGGCTACGTGACAAAGACAAGCATTCGCGTCCTCACCGGTATTTGGTCGCAAATTCTACCGTCAAAGCTCCCAGCAACTTCATTCGCGGTCAAAGCTGCAGCCGTCCATGCTCCCTATGTGCTCTTCGGGATTATGCTGCGTGGTTGCCTGGCAACTGGAGCGGCGCGACTCGGAGATCTTCCCGCATATCTGCGCATGCGCTCCACATACGGCCCGGATGAATATCCTTCACGGCAGAGGGGCGTGTGATCAGGACCGAGCCCAAACTGGACTGGTTTAAGTTTAAGGCTGAAGTTCAGATATAATTTCAAAATGATATAATTGATATTAAAACGTTGTTGTCGTTGTTGTTCTTCTTCTTATCATTATTATTATTATTATTTCATCTTCTAGACCCGCTTATTCCTATTCAGGGTCAGTTCATCGCAGGGCCACATAGAAACAAACAACCATTCACACGCACACCTACGGACAATTTAGAATGTTCAATTGACCTCACATGCATGTTTTTGGACTGAGGGAGGAAGCCGGAGAACCCAGAGCGAACCCACGCAGACACAGGGAGAACATGCAAACTCCACACAGAAAGGTCCCAGGCCTGGGCCCCGGAATCAAACCCACGACCTTCCTGCTGTGAGACAGTAGCGCTAACCACTGCGCCGCCGTGTCGCCTCTTCGTCGTTTTCTTCTTCTTCTTCTTCTTCTTCTTATTATTATTATTATTATTATTATTATTACTATTATTATTATTATTATTATTATTATTATTATTATTATTATTATTATTATTATTATTATTTTATTATTTTTTCCCCTTTATTATCCCCCTTTTCTGAGCAGGAAATGTGGTTAGCCTCACTTGACCCCATTCTATTTTACACATCGCACTTGTGACATTGAATGGCTTTAGTTTAAATGACTTTTTCTAACCGAAATGATAACTTAGACGACCGTTTCAGGGAAATGTTGTCAGTTTGATGGGAAGTGCTTTTTTTGGTGACCTTTTAGGTGACCTTTTGGGTGTCCTGCTCGACTGAACTTATCCCACCCACACATCGCTGGCTCAGTAGGCCCTTCTTAACTTGTCACTGGTGCTGGGATTGAGTCAAATCTGCAGGTTGAAGGGGGTGACTGTCAAATACTCAGAGATTCCTGTACGGCCTTGATGCCTGTTTTTGTCACAGATGCTGATCATGTAGTTTGTCTTGCGATGGTGGTTGCATAAAGTTAGAGGATGGAAAACATGACCGCACACAAACAGTTCCGCTTATTGGATTCTAAATACAATTGAACATCTATCTTTGTAAGAAGAAAAAAATCCCCTTTTGTGGTCAAATGACCAGTTCCCCCTTTCAGAATCACGTACTGTTGACATCATTGACATCAATCTTGCAGACTTCAATGTGTGTGTGTGTGTGTGTGTGTGTGTGTGTGTGTGTGTGTGTGTGTGTGTGTGTGTGTGTGTGTGTGTGTGTGTGTGTGTGTCATTTTGTATTTCTGATTTTCCTCACTGGTGGAAAATACTTCAAATCCCATGTGTGAAGGATTGTAAATTCTGCCGCTTGTGACTAAAGAAAGCCTGGAATGCCACAGTAACAGTTAATGAAAATGGGGTTTCCCCCACGGCAGCAACATTTGAGTCACAATGTTCTGGTCCTCTTCAGTGCTGTTTTAAAGATGTGAAAGTTAGGTGCAAATGAAGTTTGTTTATTTAAAAAAATAAAAAAATAAAATATATACATATATATACATATATATATATATATACATATATATATATATATATACATATATATATATATATATATATATATATATATATATATATATATATGAAATAGATGAGGAAACATTGGGAGCTGGATGATTCTAAGGGTCCAGCACTGCTATGGGACGCCAGAGGATACCGTTATCGATTTGCTATGTATGGGATGAGAATTGCTGGTGGTTACTCTGACCAGGGTGTAACTAATGTTAGTTTCTGTATCAATCTTGTCTTGTCACGAAGCGCAGGCGGCACAGGTTAACAGAGAGTAAGTACTGATCTGAGTGCAGACAAGATGGTATAGAGGAAAGGAAATGTTCTAGTAATGTCTAGCCCTCATGTTTGGAAGCCTAACCAACTACTGTGCTGATCAGTGAAGGATTTAAAAGCAGAAGTGAAAACGGGCTCAATGATCTGTGTCATGAGAAAGATCAAAAAAAAAAATAATAATAATACCAAAAAACGTTCCACTTCATCTCTTGCACAAAATTTGCATCCACCAAAAACACTCGCTCTCGATTCTCTCTGACTTCCAGTCATGAATTACTGCCTTCTTTCATCTTCCATGACACATAGAAAAAGTGACACTTAGTTTACAGGCAGAATCATGCAGCATACAGCCCGTCGGACCGTAATCAGGCCGCCCACAGGAACTGCAACAGATCCCTTGGAACCTGAAACCAGCAGTTGAATTACTGATAAGGGTGTGTTTGTCTTCAATGATGGTAAATTACGTCGAATGAAATTCTGTGATATTCTAATGTGACCGTATGGCATGTCATACCAAATGCGCCAAGGGTCAAAAGAGGTGAAGGACTGTGACATAGCATTTCTGGTCAAATCTTTCAAGTTCTCTTAAGAAAAGAAGTTTCACTTTGGTGGTTGACTATGCTAAAAAAACTTCGCAGGCTGCTGGTTTATCTGCCACACAAAGAACAGAAATCAGCCATTTGGAAATATATTTCACAACTTCAAAGTTGAGCATTGGTTAAGGGAACTCGTGGTTTACAGTCTTCTCAGCTGGCTAGTTTGTGTCATTGCGATCTTAATAAAGTAAAGATGTGAATAATGAGTGAACTTTTCATTACAAGCTTGGCCACCCTTCAGTCAGCGCCACCCACTTGGCGGTTTTTAAACATCTCAACCCCCAAAGAGGGTGAAGGAACCATAATAATCCACTAGGTGGCAGCATTGCTCTTGAGGTGAAGCTCTACTCGGTGGATCAGTTGCTGCTGGCTTGAACAACAAGCGAAAGCTGCTGCTGTTTCTCACATATCCCGAGGAATTCTGGGAGAGGGGGTTATGGTGTGTGAGTACGTCTGAACTTGATTGTGTAGCAGCGTGAGTAGTAAGAATAAGGAGCTCGATGAGCTGTGCACACCACAGAAACCAGCAACTATACCAGTCTGAATGTCTCCTCCGAGTATCTCCTCACTTCTTTCTCTCTTCCGTCTGTGTTTTTTCTGAGTGTTCCTGTCAGCTGTCAGACACTCGCTCGCACGGGCACATCCTGCGCGTGTGCACGTGTGTTTGCGTGCGTGAGTGCGTGTTGCTGGAGCCACATCTGGTACCAATAGAGCAGTGGATGCTGTCACTTTCCCTCTACCTCGGGCCCGAGTGAGTTCTTAAACAAACACTCAATTCCCTCACAGTAAAATCACAGGAAGGCATTCTGAGCTGGCAACTCACACACTTGGACGCGATCCCTTTCTCTTCCCAACACACACACACACACACACACACACACACACACACACACACGCGCGCGCAGGACAATGTCCTTACTAAATCTAACCGCATCCTGCCAGTGTTTGACTTGTGTGCGTTTGTGCAGGTTGTGTGCTCATAGCTGGTAGGCAGTGACTGACAATTAAAAAAAAAAAAGCACAATCACTGCATTTACACCACAGATTAAACAAAAAATAATAATGCCGCATCTTTTTGGCCAAGCGGAAGAATTAGTTTGAAGCCTGAGTGGCAGCAAGCCTCATTCCAAGGCTTTGATAGCTCTTGGCCAGTAGGGGTCGCCGTTACTCCCGCCGCACTACTACAGTCCACCGGTTGACAGTCAGAAAAAGAAAATCCCACTACAACAACAATAATTTACTAAACAAGTGACGCAACAAAAACATGTAGGAAACCAAAAAGGTTTTATTCATCGCCATCTTCTGATACAAAAGTGTTTTTTAAATAACAAACAAGTCTCAAAACTTTTTTTTACAAGGATAAATTATCAACAATTTTATAATACGCAGACAACATCATCAACATATTTCTCCTTCTAAAATAACAAAAACAAAAGGCCCTCAATTCAAAAATAGAGCTGTGCTATTTTTAAAACTGGGCCCTGATGGTTTTTATATGAGGATGAACGGACGATTCAGACGTGCCACATGCTTTGGAGCCACTTCAATGACAATGCTCCGCTAAGTCGTAACATTGTTGCAGTAGCTGCAAGATTATCCTTTGGGGCAACGCCAGCCGTGAGCGTTCGGCCCCGTCAAAGTGATTGTTTGAAGTGTGAGAGTGAGACAGTGTGACTCTGCAAACATTATTCCGGCAGGGTCGCAGGTAATGGTTTTCATTGCTGGATTAACATGGGGGGAAAAAATTACTTTTTTGATTCTCGACATGCAAATTCTTGTGCAAAACATTAGTCTGGTTTAAAATTGGATGACAGTGCAGCTGCAAAAAATCCTGCTGAAATCCTAATATGTTCTAGAACAGGATCAGACTCACAAATTTGGACTGTATATGGCAAACAAAAACAAAACAACAGACAGAACTTTGAATCCTCTTGTTGCCCTGATGGATTTCTCTGCAGCAGCTGCAGGAGTGACGCAGCAACTGGCTGAGACTTTGTACTCAACCAACGACGAACACATCGTCACATTTACAAGGATCCCAAAAAATACAGACTGAAGGCCAATATTTAAAAACACGACTCCCCCTTTTAAGGCTACAATCGACGTTGGTGAACAGACTCCCCCACCCCCACTCTGACTCACTGCTGGCTCTCCTTAAAAAAAAGAAAAAAGGAAAAAGCACCATTGACAAATCCTGAATCCCCAGTGGTTTTAATCTTCACAAGGCCGCGATAAACAGTCTCCACGTTTGGACGTCCAACTTTCTCGGCGACGGCTTGGAGAGCGAAGCTCAAGTGAGGGGAGACGATGATCCGAGACGTCCAGGCAGCTGCTAACGCAGGAAAACTGCATTAGCTCAGAGAGAAGGGGGGTAATTCAATTTACTTTAATTCAATGTGATGTTTGTTTGACTATGGAGATTTAATAAAGCGCAGAAGGGCGCGGCGCTTTAAGGGAGCGTGCTCGAGGTTTCGCTGCGGCCCCTGCGAGCGTCACCCGACGCAACGAGGGGAGGCGTCGCACGTCAAAACCCGACCCAGAGCTGCAGCGGAATAACTTTCTTCCAGTCTAAACACTCAATTGGATTAAGCGTGAACGCCGGTCGAGGCACACGGTGGTTTCAAACTCCAGCAGCAGATTACTCGAGGCCTCAGGCGTCCACATTACCCGAGACTGAATCATAATGACTCCTCGCGGATGAAGTGGACGCCGGAGAAATGGAGACTATTATTTGTAATGTTTGTCAAGATTGTCAGGCAAACATATTGTGTTTCTTCACAATGGGAGGATTTTGTAAACCCAAACATTGTGATTAAAGCTTGGAGCCATTTTTTTGTGACCAAGAAAAAGATGAAAACAATGGGAGTTATCTGCTAGAGAAGTCTGCTTTAGGGACTTTCTTTAGGTAAGACTCAATTATCTGGTTGGACGAGGGGATAATAGGGGGGTGAGGGTGGTGTTGACGAGTTGAATAAAGTGGCGATCAGAGACTTGTCTTCCAGTAAACACAAGTAAACACACGTAAGAATGTTTGAATGATGCAATATCTCCCTTCGCAGCGCCACCAATGTTTCTGGCTTCTGATTGTCTGAACGCTCCTTTCTTTAAAGGGCCAGTGTGGAAGATTTAGTATCATCATCATCATCATCATCATCTCCAAACTGATGTCCCACTCAATTCATCCAACGATACAGCTAATGCCTGTGGATCCCTTGAAATGTCACGAATAGGGTTTTATTTGATTGTTTTCAAATATCTGGACTTCATTGCAACACTGGAGCCTGTAATTACTGGGTTTTTAGAAAACACTGCCATCGTGATTTGTGAATTCAACCCATATTAAACTTGCTGGTTTGAGAAAATGCCCTTCCTGCTTTGATAAAACTGCTGCTACTGCAACAACAGCAAGTGAACCCGTCAAGCAGCAGCTCGGCTTGCTGTGCGTTCTATCTGTTCTCATCATCTTCTCCCGGTGCTCTCGAAAGGTGGCTAGCAGCAGTCACTTCCTGGTTTTGCAAAAACCTAAACAGGAAGCTGATCGGTTATGGAACCCAATGAAATCTTAAGACGGACTGAGACTGAGACCGTGAACGCTCTCCTGGTTGGGGTCGGCGAGTCGGACGAGCGAGACTTCGGGGTGGAAGTCGACCCAGCTGCCGTGCAGGTGCCGGTGCTGCGATGAGCTCTCAAACTTTATGTCCTGTTACTAACCGTAGTGCATCATCACAGCTTAAAGCTGGTTTCCCAGAAAGAAATCAACCACTGATTTTTTTTTTTTAAATATAAAAAGCAAATAATTTACCAAAACATCATAAATGTTGTCGTAGCGCAAAAAAGATTTTTTTTTTAAACTTATTGATTAGATTTGGATGAATTTTGGCGTCATATTTGTAAAATAATCAAGGAAACAGCATGTATCTGTGCTGTGTCTGCACCAGGACCGTCCAGTGTAGAATCTAGAACTTAAGAAATTCAAAAAAAAAAAGTCAAACGCCCTTTAAAAGCCCAATTTTGGGGTCAATGTGTCCTTGCAGATTCAGTCTTGAGTTTTCTGCGCCGGGGGGAATTTGGAACAGAGTGACAGGGACGTGCAGCTGCTGCTGTCTGCTCTGCATACTGATGCTCGGCTTCTGTCTGCCTTCTTCTTCTTCTCCTTCTTGGCTCGACATTCTCCGCTTTCAGTCTCCGGGGGTCAGAACAAAAAGTCTAACAGAGGTAGAGAGGCTGCTGTCACTGCTCGTGCAGGACTCCTTTCACTTGTATTGTTTTTTCCCTGCTCCACCACAACTTTGAAAAGGCACAGGATCAGCTGGGGTGGGCGGAGCAACTCGCCGTCCACAGTTTCAGGCTGCTACCAAGCTGCTACATCCAGCGACTCCTGGAGGATTCTGCCTGAGGCTGCGTCTCTTCCCCCAGACAGAAGCGGGTCCGTCCCCTGTGTGTCTCTTTCCTCTCATACCACCGTCTCGTTGCCCTTCCCGGGTTTGATCCAACCCTCGCCCGGCCCCCGCTTGCCCGGCCGGCTCGCCCTGCTGTCCCTGAAGAGGCGGGCAGAGCAGCGCTGCCACGTGTGGAGGGTCTTGGCCGACCAGATCCACATGCCCGACGTGATGCCCACCAGCAGCGACATGAAAATCCGCAGCATCTCGGCGCCCACGTACGAGTCCTGGGGGCTGGCGCGGAACTCGCCCCAGTTGGCCAGCTGGTAGAGGTAGCAGCCGATGACGGTGGACGCTGGCACGGTGTAGAGCACGGAGAAGACGCCGATCTTCACCATCAGCCGCTCCAGCTTGTCCGTCTTGGCGCCGTCCTTCTGCAGGTTGGAGCGGATCTTGAAGAGCGCCACCAGGCCGGCGCAGATGAACAGCGTGCCTGAGGTGGAAGTGAGAGCGGACGTCAAAGGACAGCTTGGGGACGCATACAGTGAAAATCTTTCTACCCAGATTCTGGTAAATTAAGCCTCATCTGACAAATTATGAAAGAAAAGTAGAGATGTTCTTGCATAATTGTATTATTTTGATGCTTATATGGTGCATTTTACTCTCAGTGTGGGCCCAACAGGTTGGATCCACTTCTCGCTGCCTCACCTATGAGAAGGTACGTGGCCAGCGGTGCCACCACGAAGCCCGTGAGCGCCTCCTGTTGCTGGTTCCCGACGTAGCAGAGCCCCGTCAGGTCGTCTGCGTCCACCAGCCGCATGATGAGGATGACGATGGTCTTGACGGCGGGGATGGCCCAGGCGGCGATGTGGAAGTAGGAGCTGTGCATCTCGATGGCCTCGTGGCCCCACTTTAGCCCGGCGGCGAGGAACCAGGTGAGGGTCAGAATCACCCACCTGCGAGCAGAGCAGGAGCACAAACAAGCGCTTGTGAGCTTTTTTTGAGAGCTATTTTTGCACATGATTATGAGCTTTATGACATTAAAGGACAAGAGGTTCTTAAATAGTCAGCTCTTAACTGGATCTCAGCAAAAGAGAGAAGTCCTTGAGTTTCTCACAAAGTGAGAAGAGTCAAGGCAAACAGGAAAACAGGGCAAAGGGAAATGGGAGGGGTAAAAAAAAAAAAAAAGAGCTTTGGCAGCAGTTTGAGTTTTCACTGGAACTGTCCTCCTGCATGCATCCAAAATGAGCCTTTCTGTTCATTTTTTTCAAAAAAAAGAAAAGAAAAGAAAATGTATGTGGACGTTGGTCAAGTTGGCACAGAGGTCACGAGACAGGATGGTCAGAGAGCCTTGAGAGGAGAAAAAAACAGGATGCAGAGCTGCTGACCTGCTGCTGCTTCAGGCTACTGTGTGTGTGAGAGAGAGACGGAGAGAGAAAGAGAGAGAGAGGGAGAGACAATAAGGAGGAGCAGATAAAGAGGCTCCAGCTGGTACTGACCACAGCGAGGAGGCCATGCCAAAGAAGTAGAGCAGGAGGAAGACGATGGCACAGCCGGTGCTCTTCAGCCCCTCCTGGACCAGGATGGGTGTAGCGCCGACGTCCAGGTCACAGGAAACGCGCTCCCTGCCCAGCGTCAGTCGCACCTGCAGCAGAGGAAGAGGGAAGTTTCAGTGGAGCGGAAACAGTCAGAATTTAACCCCTTAAAGTCCCGTGTCCAGCACACTATGAGGGTTTAATGGGTAATAGCCTAATATATTACAGCAGAACAGCTTCACACAAGAAGCTAGCCAGCAATCTGAGAGAGGTCACCACAAAATTAAAAAATATAGATTTAGCCATCTGTTTGCAGCCTCCTAGTCTTCCTTAACACACAAGCACCAACACCATGCAAGGACATACAGTGTTGAGTGCTGTTAGAAAAGAAACGCTGCTAAAAATGGATTTTTAGCAGCTGACAAAATTCAAAATTGCATCATATTTGCTGTCATTTTAATTCCAATTTAGGGTTTCTTTTTATTTATTCTCTTTTACTCGCTGACTTACAGGCCAAACAAGTGTTTTTTTTGTTCACTTCACTACATGGATTTTTAATCTTTTTTTTTTATCAAAGTCATCTAATTTTTGTCCCGTGGGCTGAATTTTATCTTTATTCTGTCATTATGATTGTTTGTTTTTATGACACTATTTGAAAGAGGCATTATTATCCCCCCTTGACAATAACACAATAACAACGCAAACCCACTTCTTACCAGGTAGGCGACACTGTACAGGTTGCAGCACATGGACAGGAAGATGATGGGCCTCTCGGGGTAGGAGAAGCGCTGCGAGTCCAGCAGGAAGGTCAGCACCGTCAGGGTGGTGGAGAGGAAGCAGAGCACCGCCCACACCGCCATCCAGGCGTCGGTGAAGACCTTGGCGCCGCGGCGGTAGAGGCCGCTGTCGTAGCCGCACTGCAGGGCGCAGCTCTCCGTCTGCTTCAGCCAGGCGTACTGGTCGGGCGCCGAGCCCAGCGCCTGGCACTCCTCCTGGTGGTGAGGGTGGCGCACCGGCTGGTGGGGCACGTCCTCATCCCCCGGACCCTCCATGCACATGTGGTTGTGGTCGTTTTGAGGCGGGAAGCGGCTGCAGTTGAACTCCTGGGGGAGGAAAGGCGGTGTTAAAGCGACTCAAATCACACCCGCCAGTGAGTGACCCAGATTTGGTCAAGTGGGACTAAACCGGATCTGCAACTTGAACTTGTTGGCAGCAAAAAAAAAAGAGATCAGATATTATCAAGCTAAATCCAGCCCTCTTTCCTCTGAGCACATGATACAGTTTGTCCAAGTGGTAACAACACTGTTTGTTTACTTGCAATTGGTTTATTTGCATTTCCAGGTCAGGAGTCAAATTATGTCCGCACGGGTTGTTTTTTTTTTTTTTTTTTTTTTTTTAAAGTGGTCTTAAATATCAGATACAATACCAGTAAAAGGTTTGCACACACCCTATGAATTGAATGTCTTTTCTTTTATTCCCATGACTGTTGACATTGCAGTTTCTCACTGAAGGCATCAAATGTCTTGAAAAGCTCCTTTCCAGTGGTTTCCTACACTGAAGCACTGCAGGTTTGACTCACCTCAGGCCATATGAAGCCAAACTTGTGGAGCACCGGGAAGCATTTCCTCTTGACGGAACGACACATGCTGCCGCACGGGCCGATGGGGAAGGGAACCTTGTCGGTGCACATTGGCACATAGACGGAGCACAGGAAGAACTGCAAGGACAGACATGGAGAGAGAGGAACCCCGGGTTAGCATGAAGGGCAGCTGTGCATTAAAAGACTGCCTGCTTTGTTCACATACAGAGATGCATTAAAGGAAAGGTGACTTTAAATATTAAAAGAAAACATGAGAAATTAACAGAAAATTATGGGAAAGTGAACTTGAACACAGAATAACAAAAGACTTTTCAGTTTTATTAACTGATGAGTCGGAGCAACAAACCAAAGCAAGTTTTGTTTCAGGCTGTGGGAAATGTGGCGACAACCTTTACTGCACATTAGGATAGGCTGCCAATACTGTCCTCTACTGACAAACCGTTAAAACGTCCTAATCACTTGATCAAAACCAACTTAAATTTGCATTTTCCCTCTTTTTCTTCCAAGGAAACTGCCAGTACTGTCACTCTAAAAACAACAACAACAACAACAACAACAACAGTCACATCTTCCTTAAAAAGCTTTTTGAAAAATTCCCCATCCTGCACCAAGGTTCAGTTTCATCTCACTGTCACAGTTTGGAAAGTTTGGATCTGAAAGTCCAGGTTTGTCAAAGACGAGATTTCACAGGAGGCCAGCTAAAGAGGGTCAAGTGATGTCAAGCACACTTGCTGTCATTTGAAATGACTTAAAGCATCATGGAAGCAAGAGGTGGAATGTCAAAAAAAAAAAAATTGCAGCATGGCTGTAAAAGACGGGAGTGGAAAACACACCTCAGCTCAGCTACCTTCTGATAGAGGAAACAAAGATGAGCCCAGGGAAGCTTGAAATAGCTGATGGCTGACTTTCAGAGCCCCAGGGTGAGATTTTTGCACAATTTTTTCCAATAAAAAAAAAACCCTCTTAAGGAAAAAAAAAAAAAAGATCCACAGGCAGAACAAAATATCTTGGACGCTGCAGCCATGATTCAGTGACAGAGACAGAGAGAAAGAGAGAGAGAAGCCCAGCTTGAAATCAGCTCTTGAACGGAGCCCAGATGAAACATGAATCCAGCCGCTGGTGTCAAGGTTGGGAAATAACTACACTCAGAAACATTATACAGTCCTTACCCTCCTTGGGAAATGATTTGCCAAGTAAAAAATAAAAGAAAACAAAAAAGAAAAGACAGAGAGAGATCTGGACGTGCACGCTGCTAATCCTGGACTCTGGGAACCTGCAACCCGAGTCGGCGAGAGTCTGTCGTGAGAACCGTCTGTCTTTGGAGCTGACTGTCTTTAGACCCAACTGTCTTTAGACCCAACTGTCTTTAGAACCGGCTGAACAGTCTCTCCTTCCAGACACTGAAGAACACATGTCGGAAATGTCCTGGGATAATTTGCGTCTCAGAGGAAAAAAACACTTTTGAAACGTCGACAAAGTTGCCCTGTGTGTGTGTGTGTGTGTGTGTGTGTGTGTGTGTGTGTGTGTGTGTGTGTGTGTGTGTGGCATCTGTTTGGCCGTCACGCAGCGGCAATAAAAGCAGAAGATAGGAGAGATAAGAGGAGACAGGGTTTCGTTTATCCATAGGGACAGCGGGCAGGACTGGGTATTAGATTAGACTCACCTCCCCGCTTTCCCACAGACGACGTACACATTCTGTACCAGCGCTGAAACACGCTCTGGGTATTTTCCCAGACTGGTAATCTGATCACGGCCTCTTTCAGGCTAAAAGCCGCTCGGGTTACCGGTCAGGAAGCCTCCGATTAGAGCAAATGTTTTCGGTTTCTCCTTTCCTGCCCCCTTTGGCGTGTGTGTGTGTGTGTGTGTGTGTGTGTGTGTGTGTGTGTGTGTGTGTGTGTGTGTGTGTGTGTGTGTCAGAGAGAGAGGGGGGTGGAGGGGCCGGGGGCTGGAGGTCTAATCTTACAGACCAATTTTCCGCTGGAGGGGGGCACTTTGGTTGCATGCTGCGGTTGCCCCCTCTTGCCCTGGCTGCTTCGGCCGGCTCGCGCGCACACACACACACACACACACACACACACACACACACACACACACACACACACATGGGGAAATGCATGCCCAGGCGTCAGTGCGGCAGTGGAACTGGTGCATGCGGCTGCAGGAAGCTGGAGGCTTTCTGAGCAGGTCAGGTGCTGAAGTCACTTAGCCTTCTGCTTGCAGCCTCGACTTAAAGGACCCACATCTGACCCACTTTCAGATCCGCTGGTTTTCGCCCCGTAGCCCAGAGGAGCTGGCTCGCATGATCCAGGCTGGCCCTCCGTTTACAGCTTCCTGCCGACAATGAAACTTTTTGGAACTTCCACATGTTCGGAGGAGGAGGAGACGAAAACCCAAGAGGATCTGAGAGAGGAACCAGCGCCTACCTGGCACACTGGGAGAGTTGACAGTGCCCTTTGTGACATCACAATAGGTCGGCTTAGAGTTGCAGCACCACACTTTGTAAACAGAGGGCAGCATGATGTGATACACACAGCTGTAAAACTGTATTTTGTCCAGGATGTGGTGACAGTATGACCTAAAAGCATTGAGGTTACTCTCAGGAAGGTTCTCTGTGTCACCACTGCTCTCTCTGATTATAATCTGCAGGGTGGTGGTGGTTAAAGCAGCACATGGAACAGAAGGACTCGTGCGCTCCTTTGCTCCCATGTTTACGAGGCAAACAAGCAGCATTTGTCTTAAGACACTGAGGGCACCATTGTGGGCGCGCAGACAGTTACAGTAGCTCCAACAGAGGCTGAAGAAATCAGCTGTTGCTGTGAGGGGGCCACGAAGCCGGAATGTCAACAGACAGTGGCGGCATTTTCTCCTCCCCAGACAGACAGACCCTCGTCTACATCCTCCCTCATCTCGCATCACGGGCCAGAAAAAGTGACCCGCTGCTAAAGTAGTTCTCGCTGTCATGCGCCCTGGGCCCCGCTGATCCTACTTTGGGCGCACGCACGCGGATATACGCACAAATCCCCCGCTCCGGCATGCCTTTTGGATCAGCGCTCCTAATTTTACGCACGCTGCAGCTCCCAGTGCGCGCTTTTAATAACACTCCCAGCAGTTCTAATTCTGATGGCGACGCGCCGCGCACTGGCTGTGCCTCCACCACGACCCACCCACCCACCCAGCCAGCCAGCCAGCCAGCCAGCCAGCCAGCCAGTCAGTCACCCAGCCCGCCAGTCACCCAACCGGCAGCCCTACCTTGAGCTGGCTGGAGCAGCCGTACTGGATCAGCGGCGAGAAGGTGGTGAGCTGCAGCTCAGCATCCGACTGCAGGACGTGGCCCACCAGGTTGGGCATCTTGGTGACGTTGTAGCCCAAGTTCTGGCACGAGCTGATGCGGATCGGGTCGCAGGTCAGCTCCTCCGTGTCGTCGCCGAACGCGCGCACGACGCCGGGCGCAGAGGCGAGCAGCCCGGACAGGAGGAGCAGCGCTGCCACGCCGAGCGACACCATCGTTGCTCGGGGCTGCTCTCGACAACAGCCTCCAAAGTTAAAGGCTCAACTCCTGGAATTCTAAAACAATAATAAAAATAAATAAAAATAAATAAAAATTAAAAAAAAAAATCCTGGTAGTGCGCCTTCAATTCCTTGCGACGTCTGCAGGTTCTGAGGTCCAACTCAGAGGTTTTGAGTCGATCAATGGTTTTAAAAAAGAAAAAAGAGCAGCGACGCGCAAAAGTTACCGCGGGTTTTTTTTTTCCAGATTAAAAAATAATCCGCACAACTGCGTTGAAACCGCTGGTTTGCGCTTCCTGTTTGGTAGCTGCGTGGAGAAGCGCAACGCCGCTTCCAGCGTCTGCAGCGCGAGCCCCTCTGCTGCAAACTTTAGCGTGTGTGTATTAGGGAGCAGTTGAGACTATTTTGCTTGTGCGGACTCACAGCCGGCCACTCCCCCGCTCTGGTGCAGAGCCAACCCGCGGCCAGAGGGGGCGTGGTCCACTCCTCATCTCCTCTCCTCGTCTCCTTTCCTCCTCCATCCAGGACTCCTCTGCCCTCCTCCCTCCTGTCGCCCTGCAAATGAAAAATCAAAGAATACCCCCTAATTCCTACAAGATCCAGAACTTTGTGTTTACGCTGGCAAAGACACTGGCTCCTTTCTCATATTTTTTTATTGGCCACATTTTTGGAAAAATAAGAATCTCATAAGCTCAGGGACCTTTTCTGCAGAGAAGAGAAGAAGAGTGGGAGATTTTCTTCAGTTGCTCTCGAAGATTTTAATGGTCTATTAAAGCTGTCTGGGACGTCTCCACAGGTTCCACTCTGCCCTCCCTACCCGCCCCCGACACCCCTCCCCACCCTCCTCCTCCTCAGGCCTGTCAGCGCTGAGCGCTGGTGACATTGTAATTGAAAGTAGGGCCTTAAGTGATCTCGTTTGCATTGCAATGAGCGCACATTCTGGACGGGATTTGTTTGCATGTGGCACCCGGGGAGAAGACTTCTCCTTTACAGCATGAAACCAGCAGTGAACACTGTTGTGCTTTGGCTTTTTTCTTCTTCTTCTCTGGCCCTGGGAGAGGTAAGACCTGGGCGAGAAAAAGGTTTGGATCTGTCGCAAAGAAAAATTCTGGGTACATAGAGGAGGGACGCTGGCTGTTTTCTGCTCTTTTTTCCCAAGTGACTGCCACCATTCTGGGAACGTACACGCACCTGCCAGGTGTAATCTGACTCAAGTTAAGGCTCTTTCAAAAGCCACAAATGGGATTTTTTTTTTTAGGGTCTTTGCCTGGAATGAGCTCAACGTCGATTCTGACTGAGTAAAGTTGACGTGTTTGCCAGTCTGCTGGGTGGAATTGAACTAGAGAATTGAGCTTCGAACTTTCCATCTTAAATCTTTCAGCATGCAAAAAATATGGCTAAGACTACTCGATTGTGACAAGTCATGCACGCCCCACTGCACAGAGAGAAACAAAAAGTGAAAGGCAGAAAGTGAAAGTTTGTGCAGCACAAAATCTGTCTTTTCATGAGACAAAACAGAGCAAAGGATGATACAAAAAGTTTGAGATACTCCATCAAACTCTGCAGTGACCCTGCCAATTTATGAATGACTTGGTTCAACAACACCAACAAGTAACTTCGCACCATGTAAGGCTTTGCAACATGACGTGTGAATCTCACGGGATTCGCAAAATCATTAAAAAAAAGTTCCGCAGCCGTCTCGTCGTCTGTGTTTTTCTTTGCGGGATTATGCTGTGATACGATGGCAAATCCACTGTGACAATTGATTGGCAGCAGCAATGACCTCTCCGAAAAGCCAGCCCCTCCCCCTCTGCCCTCCCCGGCACACACACACTTCATTCTCTTCACTCTCTCACACACACACTTTCGCATACACACCACCCTCCCCTGCTGCTCTTTGGCTGAACCAGAGGTCAAGACCCGGAGTAATTAGCATCGAGCTGAGACAATAGAGTTTGCCCTGCAGCTGATGGTTATCTGAGGTGTGGTGGTGCTGGTGTGTGTGTGTGTGTGTGTGTGTGTGTACATGCTGAGAAAGAAAAAGAGTTGAATGAAGTTGAAAGGAACCACAGAAGAGCTGAACTGGAAAGTTTATGGAATCGATTAATTATGCCGACAAAGAAAAGAGTGGGAGCAGAAGAAAAAGTGTGTGATGAAGGAGCCACAGCAGCCTAACACACTCCATCACACTGTTTACTTTTCACAGTAGAGTGTGAAGAGCGGGCGGAGGTGGGGGGATGGGAGAGGGCAGGCAACACAGTGGAACTGACGGGCTAATGACCATCGCGCTGGGCGGATAATGAGCGCAGCCACTCCGTAAGCCATAAAACCACTCACTCAATAATCAAACAGCGCCCCCAAACCCATTAAAAGTGACATTGGCGGGCGGGTAAGAGGCGGAGTCTGCACTTTTAGCATCTGTTTGGAGCGAGACGTTGGGTCAACTCGCAGAACGGCAGACGGGACGCCTCCGGAAGACCCCGGATTCAGAGGAGGAAGAGCCCAGAGAAAAGGTTCAGAGTGAGGAGGCTCAGAAAAATTGAAAACTTTCTCACATCTTTTCAGAGGTAGACAGGCCTTGTGTGTTTCCTCCTCTCTTTTCCCCCTCTTTCTTCAGTTCAAGCTTCAACTTTGTGTGGCATTCAAATGCGGAGAGTTGACTGTTGCCGCTGCATGAGGGGCCCCGCAGAGCGCATGACAAAGTGGCCCTTGAGGACCCACGGTGAAGAGATTTTCCTTCAGAGGTCGGTGGAGGGACGTCCAAGTTGCTGAGATCCAAGAATTTCTTCTCCTCCTTGTTTCTGGCGAGCCCATACGTCCTGACGGGGGTCACCGGAGGTTCCAGCAGGAATATGACCTGAATCAGAGCCATCGACTGTGGCCAAAACAGTCACAAGATCTCATGCAGACAGGAGTTTAGATAGAAGACGTCATGCTGCGTTCCCGCAACGGCGTCGTTGCCAAGATTTTTTCCCCTTTTTTTCTCCTTGTTCCACAGTTTTTAAGGCCAAGGATCTGACGAATCAGACCTTCCAGCACTGTGTGAACGACTCAGAGGTCGTCACCCGAGAGCAGAGACATGTGAAATACATCAAGCAGCAGCAGCAGCAGCAGCAGCAGCAGCAGCAACAGAACCAGCAGAAGCAACAGACGTACAACTAGCAGCAGCAGCAACAAACAGAACCAGCAGCGGCAGCAACAGTAACAGAACTAGGGCTGCAACAATTCCTAGAGTAATTTGAGTAACTCGATTAACAAATAATCTAGGAATTTTATCTGCCTCATGGCGTCGTTTAATTAAATTTAATGCTCACGTTTCGCACGGATTCTTTGTAGTGTGACACAACCTGCTTCCGTCACAGTCCATGCGCCCAATGCAAATCGGGAGAAGATGGAAGCGGGGTCTGTTGGCAATGGTACCAGGGTGCTGCGGTTTCACGCTTCTGAGACGCTTCTGAAATGCACCCGTGCCACATCTGGTTTGAACTTGCACACTAACGTTAGCTGCCGCGTTCTGCTGCGGAGCGGCTTTAATTAAGAAAACATATGTTTTATCCGATTACTCGATGGAATATTCAATAGAATAATCAATTACCAAAATATTCGATGGCTGCAGCCCTAAACAGAACCAACAGCAGCAGCAGCAGCAGCAGTAACAGAACAGGCAGCAGCAACAGGCAACAGAACCACCACCAGCAGCAGCAGAACCAGCAGCAGCAGCAGCAGCAGGACTCACAGCTCAGAGACGCCCTCTCCACCCCCTTCCTCCCCCAACGCTGATCACTAAGTGAGTTGCACAAACTGCAAGCATTTCAAGATTCCTGATACGCTAAAAGAAATGTTTTTGCAACACGAAGTGATTGTGCAATACTTTCCGAGGAACGGCTCCGCTGCCAGACAGTCAATGTCACGCCGCATTAAGGCCGTCATGGAGCCCCCCATACCCCAACCCCACCGAAAAAACTTAAAGGTCCCATATTCTACTTATTTCCGGAATCATGGATGAAGATCCACCCAAGTGGATTAGATTTGCTTGGACAATTATAAAAAAAAAACCCTCTATAATCTCCACAAAGAAGAAAACTTAGCCCCCTGCTTACAGCCTGCAGCTAAGAAAATGCAGTGTTTTAGCTTCCTGCTAACACTGATGAACCTTTCACAACTTTGGAAGGAGACCAAAACAGAAAAGAACAGTCAGGGCTCTGAGAATGAGGCTGAAGAAAGCGTGGGCACAAACACCAACATGCCCTTTGTGACATCACAAAGAGTTGCTGTGTGTTTTATCCCACTGGAAAGTGGAGCGTGTCAGTGGAATCAAGAGGAGCTTTCTCTCATTCCTGGGGAAGTTCACTGGCAGGACAGAGACACCGATGATTGTTGTTATGAAGAAAGAAGTGAATCTTGCAGAATGTGCGACTCATGACCTGCTTTGTTGACTTCAATTCTGACTGTTTAAAATAAGTCACTCCAGTGTCGTTGTCTCAATTATTGTTTCAGTCTCGTGCAAAAATCCCTCCCTCCCCTTATTTTTCCAACCAAACCGGCAATCAAACGCAGGAAGCTGAAATCAGGCCCTCTGATTATTCTGGCGAATGCAAGCGCCGCAAAACAAAACGCAACGCGTGCCAGCCAACTAATTGTCGGTGACTAAATGGAAAAAAACAGTCTTTTCCGACAAGCGTGGAGGGAATTGGTTCAACACCCCCGCGGAGATGAGGGTGATGTGGGTGGCAAGGAGTGAGAGTGCTTGAGGAGTGAACGTCAGCTGCACCCCGTCGCCGAGGGCTGCACTTTGTCATGCTAACAAATCAACACAGGCTGCTACACAATCTGAGGCTGCATCCAAAATCAACTACTTGATCCCTCCTTCCTATACAAAGTAACTATATAGTGCACGCATTAGTCAAATGAAAAAAAAAAAACGCTAAAAAAAAGGTAATGAATAAAAAAAAAATATATATATATATATATATATATGTATATATATATATATATATATATATATATATATATATATATATATATATATATATATATATATATATATATATATATATATATATATATATATATATATATATATATATATGTATATATATATATATATATATATATATATATATATATATATATATATGTATATATATCATGGAGATCATGGAGAACGTCACTTACAGATACGTCAGGACGCAGCCAATCAGAGCTGAGACACAGCAGCACGTACAACGTTGTGACGCCACGCTTTGAACAAAGTCTTTTCTGCTGATTTTCTGCCCTAAAAGACCAGAACTGAAGATTTGCTATGAATCGCGCTACAGGTCACAGTCGTCCTGTCAGCCGTTTAGTTTTGTATTACGGTCAAATGTTTTTTGGGCGCATGGGATTTTTTGCTGCAGTACCTCAAGTGACCACTGAGAAAAATCGGCGTGCCGCCATTTTGCCAGTCTGATATCCAGTTCTTATAATACACCCACGCTAAATAGTGAACACCAATGTTCACTCAGGAATTGGACACCGCTACAAGGTGGCGTAGCCCCTATACAGTGAGTAGGGGGAGATTTGGGACACAGCCTGACTGTCAGCGGGCTGATGATGGTCCCTCGTACTGGCATTCTCCTGTTTGTCAGGTAACCACAGGGCACAGCGGCCCATTTGAGCGTTTGCTCCGTGGGCCAAGAAGGCTTTTACAGCTGAAACAGCCAGTCAGGGCTTTCAAATTATCTGTTCCACACAGGCTCCTCCGGCACAACATTCATGGGATTCTTGTTGTGTGTTGATGCCAACCGGAGAGGTTTTTCCTTTCCCAAAATGACCCCCCCCCCTCCGCCCCCAACATTTGGATGGTTTGAGCAGCCTGCGTTCGAGAGCATGTGTCCCAGCTGGCGGGGGTTCAAGCCCCTCCCCCAGCAGGCCAGACTCCTCTCATCAGTCTCGGCTCTGCACCGCTGCCACCCTCGTTAGGTCTGCAGAAACACAAAAACATAAGTGTGTGTGTGTGTGTGTGTGTGTGTGTGTGTGTGTGTGTGTGTGTGTGTGTCTGCGTGTGCGTGCAGCATTAAAGGTCCCGCTTGAGTCCGACTGACTGGTCAAATATAACGAGTGTAAGTGTGTTTTCATTAATCCGGCTTTAGTCTGTCGATGTTGAGGTGTGATTTAGGGAAAAATGTCAAGGCAGAGAAGTATTTTCAGGTCAATTTTAAAGTAATTGATTTGAAAAAAGACCTTTGGAAGGAGTCACATGCTTCTTACCTTCAACTGAACACCGCCTCCTTCCATGAAATGGCAAAAGAATTTTAAGCGAACAAATCACAAAACACTTTTCCAGCACACTAAGAACTTCGCTCAAAATTTGCAAAAGATGTACTTAAATTATTTGTTTTTGGGAAACTTAACTAGCAATGCATGTTATTTACCTCAGTCGCCGGCCAAGTTTTATTTTAAATGCTTACAAACGTGTGTGGAGGTGCCAGGTGGATCGCAGCCCTGTTTAGGCTAATTCGGATCCGGCCCGTGGAACGCAAGCACACTAACCTTTCAGCTTGGCAGGCGGAGTGAAAGGCAGCACCCCGAGGACAGAACAAGACACAACTGTGAGCCAGTCACCAGATAGCATCTTATGGCCGGCTGCCCAATCCCCCGCTCCTTGAAGTGGGGTATTAATAGGCGCGCCAACTCCTTGGAATGGTGAGAGTGCGCATAACTGCGGATGTTCCACGAGAGCCGGTGTGCGTCTCCAGCCGAACGGCCCCAATTCCTGACATTTTGTCGAGCAAGGGTGCAGGTGTTTGTGGAGAGGTGGTGGAGGTGCAAGGCATGATGGTTAGTGGAGGCCCTAAGTCTGCCTGTGGCTTCCCACAGGTGATCTGTCCCCTCTGGGAGTGCAGCTTCATATTACACAACCATAGGAACACACACACACACACACACACACACACACACACACACACACACTGTCCTTATCCCCCTCCTGTATGGATCTCCTAACACCCCCAACTCACTTCTCAAAGCAGTCAGTCAATCATCAGCGCTTCTTCAGTTTCTAACTTCAGATGACTGTTGGAAGGCAAAGATTATTTAAAGGGATAGTTTGCCAAAGAAAAATGATGTCATGAATTTACGGACTTTTTCTAGTGCACTTTATTTCTTTTAGGTTTTAACGTGTTGAAATGCAAGTAAATGCTATCTATCTATCTATCTATCTATCTATCTATCTATCTATCTATCTATCTATCTATCTGTTTGTCTGTGTCAATCTATGAAGCTGCAAGCATAAAATGAAAGCTTCCTTCCTACCTTCCAGTGGCTGAAAAAACTGGGAGTCATGCTTCAATATCCCAGTCCGCCAACCCAAAAGAAAATCAATAAAGAGTAAAACAGGAGGTTTGCCAATTGCTTTCGTCGTGTTTATTTTTCACTTTGCACAATCCATGATGGATCCACGAGCACTGTGTTATTGTTCACTATTGTTTGCGGTTTGTTGTAGTGGAGGTTAATGGGAAGACTGCAGGCTGGTCATTAGTAGCAGTAACAAGTCCGTTGCCGGACGTGGTTGTTGTTTTGAGAAGTCGTCTGCACCTCACGGCCATTCGGGTTGCAAGGGGGGTGAGGGGTTTTGAGCTGTGACATCAGCGTTTCCAAAAAAAGATTGGTTTTGGCGTTTACACAAATCCGGGCAAGGCAGCGTTTTCAAACTTATCCACCCTGTGTTTTCAAAAAAGTGCGGTTTGGTCTGTGCGGTTTCAGTGAAACACCGGCTTCGTGTAAACGCAAGGGCAAACCGACTAAATATTTCTGCGTTTTCAGAGAAAGCTGTCTTCGTGTAAACGGGGCCTCAGACAAACCAGAGAATTGAGGCTACAGTACTTCATGCAGAAGGTCAGTGACTATCTGAGCCTCCGATTTGATGTTTCTTCTGCTCCTTCCAGGATATTTGTTCATGGCCACGTGTTTGAGTCTGTGTAAATCAAACAATGTGCTCCGGATCTGCTGCGGAGATGTGAAGTGGCGGGAGCTAATCCCAGCGTATCCCATTGCTAATGCCGCTTTTATTTCCCAGAATTTACATAAGATTTGAAAACATTAGTCTAAAATCCAGGAAACCTGACTTTGAAGCCTTCTCCGGTGCGCTGCCATACCGCAGAGAAAAATCAAAACGGGCTTCCTGTTAAGTGTAGGTCTGGCTCCAACTCGACGTCTCACTCTCCTGTCGACTGTCTTCCTCTTCTTTTACATCTGGACTTTTTTATTTTTATTGTTGTAGTTAATTTACAGCTGTGCAGCACTATTGCACTCTAAAAGCTGATGCATAAACGGTCTCAAATAGCCAAGTTTTGTCTTCTTTTGCGTTGTTCTTTTCAAGGAACCTCCAGCTAATGGATTTAAAATTGAACTGTAAAACAAAATTTGAATGTGCCTGGCATAACATCAGCGGGATGAGAATACAAACCATCGGGAGCAGGTTGCCATGCACTCCGAAGCATCTCGTCTTCTCAAATTTTTTGGCTGACTTGTGCTCGAGGCGTCCGAGCATGGTCCCGCCGGGTGACAGAGCGCTGATAGATGGTTCCTGTCCCCGGCTGTAAATCGGCCTCTTGTTGGAGGGTTAACCCCCGTGACCCCACCCGTCTATAACAGCAGACTTCCCTCTCACAGCCCAGGGCAGCTGAGGGACTTTCTCTTCTTTTTTTTTTCTTCTTTTTCTTCTTCCCAGAAATCGGATGAGCAGGTGGTCGCGGCCCCACTTGGGAAGCGGAGAGACATGCTCGCCGTCCTCCTCCCCTATCGCCCCTCCCGTCTCTTCTGCAGACGGCTGCGTGGGAGAAAATTTGCCTGGCCAAAGAGGGAAAGCCCAAATAAAACCCGTGTCCCATGCTTCCAACATCTGCCCTGCCAGTTGACGGCGGCTTCCTGTGATTACAGAAATGTCACATTAACAAGCTTTGCCGCATCGAAAAATAAAAGCCGAGCAGACGACGGCGGTCGGCTGCCAGTGGAGAATGACTGTCTTTGTGCTCCCGGCGTTAATGGAACGGGATTTCTATCGCAAAGAGGGATCACGGTCAAGATGAAGTAGGCAAAATTTTTAATGTACTTGCTGAGCATTAGGGAGTCTTCATCCTCCTACTCTTCATCCTCCTCCTGACCTTCTGCAGACACAGCTGCTTCTCCGCTCCTCGGGCTGGCGACTGGGACTGGTGTTATTAATGTGCCGTAACTAAGTAACCACATAATATGGATCTCTGTAGCCCGGCTCAAAGACTGATTTATCTCCGGGCTTGACGCACTTGTGTGTGGGCGGGAGGGAGAGAGCGAGTGCATCCACTGGCTGTGTTTCACGTATGCACAAGTGTAGAGGAGGTTGAACGGAATTCCGAGACGCTCATTGTGCAACATGTGTAAGATGTTTGTGGAGATGCATCATGTTGGTAGCTCATCAGGCTGCAACATTATTACTGCAGTGTATTACCAAAAACATTTGAAGGGGCTCATGTTCTGCAAAACTCACTTTCTAAGTCGTCTCCAGCAGTGACCCGCCAGCAGTCTCCACCTTGGCAGCTCACCCTTTGCTTTAATTTCGCTTGTTTCAAAAAGTGTGTGCTCAATACTAAAATACTGATGCCTATCCTTGGCTGGTGGCCAAACCCCTTTGCAACCGCCTTGCTTTTTTCCTCTTGCAAAAATATAAAAGGGATTAGCAGGAAACTAAAAAAAAAACTACAGTACACTAAAAGTGCTTTAGTAGAAGTGTGTCTGGATTTTCCAGATAAATCTGGATTTTGCAGATTTATCTGCAAAATCCATGTAGAACACAGGTCCTTGAAACTTGAATGACTACATTTATAAGTTGCATGTTGGTCTTCTTCCGAACAGACTGCATGCTGGTTCCAACACGCTGAACATAATGTGTAGATGTGGCCGTGAAAACGACTCGGCCAGCCGCTACAATGACAAGACCGGAGAGGTCAACGTCCGACATGCAGCTGTGGGTTTGAAGAAGGAGAGCGACGGGAGATTTACAGCAGAGCAGCAGCAGCAGCAACAGAGGAGGAGGGCCAGTTTGTATCTGTTCTACTTCTTAAAAGTTGCAGGGAGGAGGGAGGGAGGAGTGATTTATTCTGTCTTTACACGATACAAACTGGAAGGAGAGTGATTGGCCTTTTTTTTTTCATGGCGGGAGCCGCCGTGCACCACCGCCGTGAACCAACATCCCTGGGTTTGTTATTCATAGAGCTCCTTGGCACCTGTCTCTTCCCCCGCTGTGTTCCTCCACTCCCTTAAATAGATCTCACGTCTTGGGGAGGATGAGTAAACACACACACGGCCCTGCTGCTGGAAGACGGTCCGACGCAAAACTGGAGCCACACACACACACACACACACACACATACACACACACCGATGCGGCCGCTCTCAGAACACACACTTGACCGCCCAGACGTTTCTTTCTATTCTTAACAGATCTGCCCCGTCCGCTGAAATTGAGTCAACCCAAAAATACTAAAATAGAAGCTCTTTGCCCTGTGCAGAAAAAGAGAAACCTCACGGTGGATCGTCCACCAGCTCTAATCTAATAAACAAGTAAAATAAACCGCCTCCATACTTTGTTCGCCACTCGGCCTCTAACTGAGCCGTGGCTGCGACCGCAGGGCTGCGCCGCCTCTTCCACCAAAGATCTGTGGCCTCTTATATTTAGAAGCAGCCTTTTTTTTCAGCCGATCTCTGAGAGGAAGCGCTTTCTTGGGAGAGGTCTGAGCCAGGAAGCAACATCAACTACTTCATAATCACCCGCAGGAGATGAGTTTGGTGTTAGACCCACACCACTTTCCCAACAGTCAGGTGGACGTTTTCGGCCACCAGGATGACACTCGACTGTGGACATCACACGGCCCTTGACCTCACCGACTTCCTGGTTTTGTCCTGTTGCGAAGCCTAAAAAAAGATAGAAAAAAAGATTGTGTAGATTTGGCTCCAAGTTGGCTAACTTGGCCCTCGTGAGGACGAGGTCGTAAAATGAGGCCAAATACTTTGTTTACTGAATGTTTTTTATGGTCAGATGGCCACAGAGATCTGAGACCAAAGTGGGTAAGACAGAGGCTGAGCAGCGAGGACCAGTCCCAGTGTGCTGACCGGTCCAGTTCAGCCAGAACCTCAGAGCTTTGCTGGGTAATGTCAGGATGTGCTGTCCAGTTTGGATGCAGATGGCGAATGCAACAAATTCTCAGACAGAAATGTGTGTGTGTGTGTGTGTGTGTGTGTGTGTCAGTGGACAAGGAGAAGCGCTGCAGAGTCGCACACATCAGACACAGGAGGAACTAATCCAAATATTTAAAGAAGCTTTTCAAATCAAGCTTTTTCCATCAGGGTGAGTGTTGAAGTGCAAGAGAATACCTCCGTGTGTGTGTGCACGTGTGTGTGTGTAAAAGTGTGTGAGTGAGTGTGCGTGTGTGTACAGTGTGTACAGTCCTCATTTAACCGTTAAACTTAAATATACACTCGGAGAGACAAGGAAAGGGGTGTTTGCTTTGAAACGCGTGACAGACATCAAACTGAGCTCATAGACACACACATACATTGTCTGGGTATGCCGTTGCAATTCAACACTGGTATTCCTGTTTTCTTGCCGCTCATTCACAGGCTGCTGGACCAGAATAACCTGGAAACAAAGCAACAAAGCACAATGAGGCCTAAAAATAATCTGAATTCATCCTGCAAAGACCTCATCACAAGCATGTCCGCAAGGCTTTCTCCAGACTGCCTCACCTGGAGTCTGTTATTTGTTGGATGGAGGATGAGGTAGAGTGGTAGGGATCAAAGTTTGAGCGTCCTGTGTTTGTGTTCTTGTTCTTGTGTTGAGTGTTTAACACCTGTGCTCAGATTATCTGCGGGCATTTGGTTTTTGATTCCCAGCGTTGGGTTTGCAGTCATATATGTCATCGGACATGTGGTCTCTGTGTGTGTGTTTGCGGGAAGGAAATAAACACACACTGGTTCTCTTTTGTGTCCCAACCACAGTAGGACACACACACACACACACACACACACGGACAGCCGGATGACAATTGGGCCTCGCGGACACAGCGGTGGGATGAGCAGCGTTTCCGACTGGCCGCTCAGCCGCCAAACCGCAGGCCACAATTGCACTCATGCTCCCCGCCTGCCTGAGTGCAGCACCAGATTCAGCATCCTGAGTTTTTTACAAACTGGTTCCAAGGCGCAAATACAGGGGGCAGAAGGTGAAACTCTGCTGATGTACAGAGAAGGGCCAATATTTAGTCCTCTGTTTGCAGACTGCAGATAAAACAAGCATTTTTATCTGAACTGTAGCTTTGTTGCCACTTCCACACGTTTGATTGGGGGTGCTGCAGCTGACCTGGTGGAGGTGCCCTTTGTGATGTCACAAATGGACTTGGACGCCTTCTGAAAAGCAGAGCTGGAAAAAGTGGCATGCGACACGGACCAACTTTTGTTTTCTTTTTTTTTTCACCGCGAGATCAAATCGTCTTTCACACAGCAAAACATCTGCTTCCACCACTCAGCAGATGAGGTGCAGTGACGAGGATACATGAGCTCATCTTCAAGACCCCAAGACCCGACCTGAATTAGACTGAAGGGAAAAAAAACATGTTCAGTCGTTCAGCCAAAGATTTATAAAATGATGCTCTGGTCCAGTGAGCCAAAAGTTCTACACATTTCATCCTCCAACCTGTCATGGTTACATACTTTTTCCATTTTAGGTAGCCGCATTTGTCCTTCTTTAAGGAAAAAACAAAACAAAAAAAACTTTCTCACGTCCCAGAATATGAGGAGGCCATGAGGGAAAGTTGTGGCGACCAGTTATGAAGATAAAGAGGTGTGTGTGTGTGTGTGTGTGTGTGTGTGTGTGTGTGTGTGTGTGTGTGTGTGTGTGTATGTGTGTGTCTTGCCAAGATCCTCCTTTCTTTTCTCAAATAAATTCTTCCCTCCTATGAAAGATTAATATTCCCATAAGGTCTTTTCTTGTTTTTACACATCAAAAAATGCAGCTCATGGAAAAACGTTGGGGAAAATGACTTTCTATCCATATTTTAGTCAGAGAACAAACCAAACCTCCGATCATGAGCCTGAAGAAGCTGTGACTTGTTCAGGATTTACTCCGCCTTCTCCCCTATATGTTTTTTTTTCCTACTTTTGTTTTTTTTTTGTCTCTGGGTGTGTGAACCTTGACCCCGATGAGGTCACTCGTGGCAAGCCATCAATTTGTTTTCCTGGCTGCTGTCATCGGCCCCCATGAATTTATGTTTTTCCACGGGCCTCCTTTTCCTTCCAAGGAGAGAAAAAATGTTGCTTTTCAGGATGTAAAGTTTTCAGTTAAAAAAAAAATCCTCTGGAGGATGAAGGCTCCGTGTGTGTGTGTGTGTGTGTGTGTGTGTGTGTGTGTGTGTGTGTGTGTCCAGAGGGACTTTTGGCGGCAGATGTAAAAGTCATTCCTGTGCTGTTTTCTTGTCTCACAACATAACTCACTTCTGTCTTTCTTTCTTTCTTTCTTTTCTTTCATCGCCAGACTTTATCCGCCTGTTCTGAGGTTTTCACCACAGCTCCCCCCCTTGTTTGGGGCTACATTTCACATTTTGCACCTCTCATATTCCCACCACCATCCAACTCCAATCCCTTCTTTTCTTGCGCTCCCGTCTACGATCTCTTTTCGCTTTTTTCCTCCTCCTCCCCGAGGCCGAGCTTTCTCTGCCTCCTCTACACTGTGTTCCCTCTGAGGTCTAATATATGTGAGAGAAGCTGGCAAAGGCTTTTATGACGCTGTCAGTGGCTTGGGGACGACTAATTTCACCAATAAAAAGCAGCTGGGAACAAGAAAAGAGGGACAGCAGACACGCTATGGGAGCAAATTCACTGGAATACTTTTTCATGTCATCTTTAGAAAAAGATCTGCGATTATTTTCCCCCTGCGCTCTCTCAGGTCTTTCCATCCCAGTCTGCAGGTTCTTTGTTTTGGCTTTTGACACACTCCCACCTACCCACACACACACACAGGCGGCGCACTGGTGGGGTGTGGTCGGTAGTTGCGGGCTGCTACGTTTGTCGCTCCGCCCGCCACCGTCACCACAAACCACGGTGCACTTTGCATAAAAGCTCCTCAATGGCTGCACCTCAGCGCAGGGCCTGCAGCTCTCCACATCAGACGAGATCAAATGAGTGTGTGTGTGTGTGTGTGTGTGTGTGTGTGTGTGTGTGTGTGTGTGAGCAAAAAAATAAAGACTCACTTCAGGCACATCTGGTGCATCTCTGTTGATGTTTCGGTTTTGGTTTGGTTTCCTCTCCTGACTGAGAAAGTATGAAAACCTCACAGCAGCATAAAAATGAAGAGAAATCCTTTCTATCTGGGAACAACAAATCCCTTCTCTGCTTGGCAACAGGCAGAATTCTTTACGTTTTTTAAAAGGATTTTTTAAAATTAATCCTATTAATAGGTTTTTTTTTTTTGCTCCAAAGCTAAAGTGGGCGCATTCCTCTCAACGCCAACACTGCCGCCAAACCATTTTATGGCTTTCTTGGCGTTTCCCGCACCCTCTTGTAAAGAAAACGGCCCCTTTTCCCCCCATCACCTCGTATTTGCAACAATAAACCTCCATAATGAAGTGGGGCAGAAAAAACACACGGTCGATGCCAGTGAGGAGGTGTTAGTCCTCTGTGCCAAAAGCCACCCAGAAGCAGAGTTACACTTACTAATGAAAACCAGAGTGCATTGTGTTGAGTTGTGTTGTGTTGTGGACAAATAGGTTCTTTATTTCTAAGTCCACACGTGGACTCAGTTTTTGTGTTTTGTGCTTTGTCATGTGGTTATATTGCAGTGTAGTTTCCGTTTAATGCTGATGTTTATTAGAATAACTTAAGTATCGCCTGGCTGGCACGAGTGTGTGTGTGTGCACGCAAATAATAAAATGCCCTTTTAAAATGCACAGTCGTGTTTATACTGCCAAGTGGAGAAACATACTCACTCATAATCAAGTGGCAGAAAATCTCATCTGCGCTTTGATTGGACTAGTTTTTTATGTCTTTTTAACAGCGCCCTGGCTCGCACTTTGTTCTGAGATTGTGCCGCAGTGTTTGTGTACAGAAAGAAAGAAAAAAAGAAAGAAAATAACAGCGGTAAACTGCACATAATTACACAGCAGTTTCTGGAAAAAGGGAAACTAAAGCTACAGTCATCCCACAGCAAATGGCTTTGATGGCCTTTAACCCCATGTCCCCAAGTGTGTGTGTGTGTGTGTGTGTGTGTGTGTGTGTGTGTGTGCTAGGGGGTTGGGGTGAAAAAGGATATCTCAAACAGCTTAAAGGTCTCAGGAAATGCCGCCATAGGAGCCTGATGTAGCTGCAGGGTTGCACTCAGTCTACTTAATGAACGCACACATGCACAAACCCCCTCACAAACACATAGAGAAGCATGTGAATGTGTGCTTTTGCTCTTTAAATGGCTTTAAAATCAACTTTGGTTGGTGTGCGAGGTCATCGGTAGCAGTTCGCCGAGGCAGCTGTGAACCAATCAGGGTGGTGCTGACAGATGGGAAACATCCAGATACACTATTTTGCATCGGCAACATTTCAAAACCTTGACTGGCCTGCTTTGAACTTGACATGCCGAAGATTCACCCAATTGCGGGTCAGCCACACCTTTCCAAAAAGCTTTCTATTGGCTCTTCATCTGACAGATGTGGAAAATCATTCCAAAAGATTAAGATAAAATTCCATCTCCATCTCAAGATGTTTCTTGTTGCTATAGCATTATAGTAGCATCACAAAATGAGCAGGGAAAAGTTGATGAGAATATATAAGCGTGTTTGATTTGCTGTTTGGGCTTTTTAACTTTTCTTCTCCATTTATAACTCACATGTGACCCTGGACTGTATGGCGACTGTAAAGAAAAAAGAATCAGAAATAATAATCCAGATGTTTGCGTCTCACCCCGGGTGAAGGAGGCCCACGGCGATCAGCCGTTCCCAGACGAAGGCTTGTGTAGGAGTCGGGCCGAGCGGAGTGCCAAGTCTGTGTGAGAGTGTCCAGTGTGCGTGTGCACGTGTGCGTGGCTGTAAGTGGATTTGATTTCAAAGGTATGCCCGTTGGAATCATTAAGTGTGATTAGCGGAGAGGGAAGGAGGCCTCCCACCTCCTGCTGACCCCTGCGGAGAAAAACGCGCCGTACGAGCAGCTGATCCTCGGCCAAAAAATGCAAATAACTCTGAGACTCTTTTTTTTCTCCCTATTTGGTCTCGATTGTTTCTTTCTTTCTTTCTTTTGTGGCATTTTTCTCTTGACAATCTGACGTGGCAGCGTCAGCGGTGTTTCCACCCCGGAGTGATGGGAGGACCTCTCCTCGGAGTCTCACCTCAGGACGCTGCCATAAATCCACAGGCTGGCTGGGAAACGGTCCAGCTGGCTCAGCCGTCCCTCATACATGGGATGGGTTATTTGTTCCATAATGAGCCTCTGGGATTTTTCACTCTCTGCATGTATAGTTGTTTGCATGCAATATCATATTCATATCTTAAACAAGCAGAATTGCGCAACAAAGGTAGACCTGGTGCCATAAACTGACTGAACCAAGAGTTACAAGCCGCCCTGACACTGTTAAAATACGGCTATGAGTAAAAAAAAAAATGTTGCTGTCTGTCGTCAGCGAACTGGTGGCACCACAGGTGCGGTCAAGCAAACAGAGGAACTGACCTGAAAGGTTATTTGTCAAGCATTATTTTTCAATGTTGCGTCACGTCAGCTGTCTATCAGCAGTCAGATCTTAATCAGTGGCAGTACAAAATGGATCACATTTTACAAAACAAACTATTTCTTGACAGCAATAAAACATTTTGAGAAAGCTGTCGACATGCACATTGTGGATCCAGATCTGGATCTGAGCCTGGACCAGACTGAGATATGCTGCTGTAGATTGTTCCAAAAAAATTACAGGACATATAGCAGCAAAATCATTTTGAAAGGGGCCCATTAAAACAAAACTTCCTAGTTATCCAATGAGGGAAAAAGGCGTCCTGAAACTGTTGCAGTATACATGCCAGTCCTGCTGTGGCGCTGTGGCACTGAAGCAGAACTCAACTTGGTCGTCGGTTCAAACCTACATGTCTGCCTTTCAATTAGCTCGCTCTTGGTCATCTTGTTGTTGATATTGTTATTCAGCAGCTACTTTAGGCGCATGTTTCGAGTCGAAGTGCCACAACTTGCTTTGTTGGTGTTGTGCAAACTGCAAAATGCAGATTTATCCACACTGGAACCCGGGTTCAAAGAGTAACGGTTTGGGTCGTAAAAAACAACAAAAAAAAAAAACCGCTGGTCGTCGTCCAGAGAGAAAATCTAAGCCGCACGAAAATTTGGGGTTTTTGTGAAACGTTTCCATAGATCCAGTGGTTGCTCTTGTTTTTCACGTCACTTTCGATGTGTATTTTTGAGTGTTAACTGGAAAGAAACAAAAAGGAAACAAAAAGGCCTCAATCTACATCTGTGCCGGGTTTGAAAACCACTTTTACTTCCTGTGGGGTGGAACAAGGAGTGACGGCATGTGGCCTGGGGGGTGTGGGGTGGCAGGTAAGGCAGGAGTGGGGTAGGTGGCAGTGGTAATAAGTCTCTGCAGAAGGTACAGCTTGTTCTGGAGACCATAGTGACTGAATTGCGACCCAATGGTTCTTTAGGTGAATGAATGAATGAATGAATTGCGGGAATGAACGCAGGACAAGAGCTGGGCAGTGCAAACACATTCCTCTCAATCCTTGCATGTTGTTTCACTGCCTGGCTTGTGTTGTCATTGCTTCTTCAAACCTATCCTGCACTGGCACACACACACACACACACACACACACACGGGCTAATGGTTGTTTTAAGATGCTATCTGTGCGCTGTTATGCCCGCGACTTTCCGCAGCAAGAATGTGCACGCATTAACATTTTTTTTTCTCTTTTGCCATGGAAGTGCACATGTATCTGTGTGTCTGTCAGTGAGATTGCACATGAATGTGTGTGTGTGTGTGTGTGTGTGCGCACAGCTAGAGAATTTCATCCTAAATTAGCCTGTGGTTTTGTCCGAGCCGAAGGGGGGGGAAAAACGTTTCTGAAACGGTTGAAAGACATGTTGAATATGGTGTGTGTGTGTGTGTGTGTGTGTTGTGCCTACTCGGCCTGCCTCCTATGTTAAACCTCATTGTAAGCTTGTGCAAAACTGTGAAATCAGGCAGGCAATGAGGTCATAATACACACTGGCTCCAATATCAGTTACACACACACACACACACACACACACACACACACACACACAGACCTTTTTGCCCTGCAGCACCTCCCTCTCTCTTTTCACTTTCTCAGTTTCAAACTTTCACCTTTTCAAGGGACATCGAACCCCAAATTTATCTGGAACAAAAACAATTTTTTTGTTTCTAAAGTACCAAATTTGGAACAAATACGGCCTGCTCTGCATGAATGCTGACCTTGGTGCGCACCTTTGGTAAGCGATGCGGCGATGCGGTCGCCTGAACCGTGGCCTGACGTTTATTGCGGAGTGTGAGTGACAGCGTCTGTCATCGAGAGCGACTGTTGTTTGTTTGCTCGTTAAACGGCAGGACAAGGGCTGATGAAGGCAGAACGCAGGGTTTTATGAGAGCGGGCCTGCACCGATCTGTTGTGCTGTTTTACAGGCCTCTGACGAAGGAGCGGCGCTGCTGCCTGCTGTGTCTGCCCGCTGGAGACTGTGTGTATGTGTGTGTGCATGTGTGAACACAAGAGACTCAATCCAGGATTGCAGAAAATGAAAAGAGAAAAAGAAAAGCTGCCGATAGGAATATTGCTTTAGACAAAAAGCCTGGACAGACAGCCTCCAGAAGTGTGTGCGCGTGTGTGTGTGTGAGAGAGAGAGAGAGAAAGAGAGAAAGGGAGAGAGCGAGCATGTGCGTGCGTGCACATGGCTCTGCATTATCTCACGGCTGCCTCATCTGGTCTTGATTTGGCTGCAGTGCTTCGCTGCTTCTGTGCCTTAATGCCTGTGTCGTGTGTGTGAACAAGATGTAAATGCGCAGAAAATACAAAAGTCTGCTGCCCTCACTGAGGCCAAGCGGCGGCGGCGGCTGCTGACACGCGAGTGCCTTCGCCACGTGCTGCTCATCAGTGGCGCGAATGCAACGAACGCAAACACGTCTGCTGGACTCGTAATTATTAGCGAGCAGCAGGGAGGCGTTCACAAGATGAAATCACACTGGAGGTTCTGTTCGTTTGGACAATCAGCTCAGTTGCACAACAACAGAGGACCAGGACTGAGACCAGGACCAGTACCAAGAACAGGACTAGAACTAGGACTAGGACCAGAGTCAGGACCAGGACCAGGACCAAGATCAAGACTAGGATCAGGACCAGTACCAGGACCTTCAGACCAAACTGCTGGAAGCTGACACATTTTTTGTTTCGATCCAGCTCTTGGTTGTGTAGTCAATTGTGCAGTTGTGCTTCATTCTACGGATGTATAGTTTGCTGCTGTTGTGGACTAAAGAAAACAACATTTGTCCGACCGACCTGTGCAGGTGTCTCTCCGCTGTGAGGCTGCGTCCACTCACAGCGGTGGCAGGCCTTCCTCCTCTGTGTGTTTTGACTTCTCGGTCGGCGGTGAGAATGCGATCCGACCGGTGACCTTCCCGTCTGCAGACAGCCAGCGCCTCTGTTTGAATAGGGGACGAGGACGATCTTGTCACAGATAAATCAAATCTGATGCCCTCTGATTTTCTTGTCACCTTCAAGAAACAGGAAAACAATTTCAGCAGGGAGCCAGCCGGTGGCACGCGCAGTGTTGCGTGTTGGAAACAATCGTGCGATGCGCAGACATAACGCAGACATAACCGTGAAAAAGTTTGTGTCCACCACGTCACGGTGGAGGTGTGTGTGTGTGTGTGTGTGTGTGTGTGTGTGTGTGTGTGTGTGTGTGTGTATAGCTAAAGTTCCTGACAGTGGGAGGGAAATATGTCATTTCTGCTTCATCTCCACACACTCTGGCCCCTACACACACACACACACACACACACACACACACACACACACACACACACACACACACACACACACACACACACACACGTGCAGGACACAGGGCCGGTTCTCAGGCTCTGTGGTAATTTGGGGTCGGGGTTTGGGCCCCTCGTCAATCAGCAGGTCATTAGAGCTCTTTAATGACACCCCCCCCTCTCCCCACTCCCCTTCCTTTTCCGTCTCACCCCTCCCTCCCCCATCTTCCTCCCCCACCCCCTCCCTCATCTCTCCATCCACTCGCTGCGTGATATCCTGCTAACCTTCATCCCTCGGCGCTCTGGCCGGCCCCTCGTTTGATTTACTTCATGTTTTATTCCGAGGCTCCTTTCTAATGTTGAACCCACATACTTTTACTCCCACATGACCCCTTTGGCTTCTTTCCTCCTCCAACTTTTCTCTCCTTCCTCCCTCCCCGACGTTTCCCTACCTCCTCCCCCTCCTCCTCCTCCTCCTCCTCGTCCAGGGGAAGTGAGCTGGCTCACTGTGCAGATCTGGTTGATTGTCTGCGTTCCGTCAGACGGCAGCGAGAAGCAGAAAGTCTTTGTTTCAAATTCCATTTCGACTTCTCTGTCCCTCGTTCTTCTCTCTTTCGCTTCTCTTTTCTTCTTCCTCCTTTTCTCGAATCCTTACGTCACCCTCTGCGCCCTGGACTCTGGCATTCCTCTTTGGGTGAGGAATGACTCGTCAGCAGATAAGATCCATCCATTATGTGCCAGAGTGTCAAGTTGAGGGATCGCCGGAGTGCCGAGTGACCCTTGACGAGGCTCCAGAGTCGGTCCAGAATGTGAACCGCTACGGCAAAAGACTTTCCTTGGGGTTTAAAAGTCCCGCAAAGATTGCATTTCTGCATTTTTGTCTTCTTTTTTTGGTGGGTTTTTCAGCAGGATTTCACAGAAAAATACCAGCTTGATTTATGCTGAAATGGAAATGTTCCAAGCCCGAGCCAATAGGAACCCTCTAAAACTTTAGAGCGGCTTTTACGTCCAAACAGGGCCTGTCTCCGTCTTTACGACTTGGTGGATCGCAGAGATAGCAGATTGATCGGATGTGGCAAATGAGCTGGGTTCCACTGAATTTGAAAAAAAGAAAGAAAGAAAAGCTCCTATTTCATTCATGACTCAAAGGCAGCAATGTAATCACGTTGCTATGTAGCCTGTAATAAAACTTGCAAACTTGCCGGGGGGCTGGAACCCATGACCCAGTGGCTGCCAACCCAGAAGACTCCCAACTCATGAGAAAATCTGAATAATAATTTGGGCCGAAAAAAAGGAAAATACGGACATTTACAGTGAAGCCACCACCACACACTCGTTGAGATTTGAAGCTATTACAGCCATATTTTGACTTGTGGCCAATACATTTTTTTTTTTATTCCCATCCAACAACGTCTGCTCGCGGAGTCTGTTTGCGCTCCGTTGAGTTTTAGTTTTCTTGAAGCTAATCAATTTTGGATTAGGGGCTTAAAACAAAGACATGCTGTATGACTGCAGAAGCCATGCATGGCAGCTGGGTCACCCAGATTTTTTTCCCAACCCTGAAACCTCGTACATCCACCTCCAATAAATTTGTGTTTTTTCATTTTTTTTTTAATATAGTTTCATGCATTTATAGCCCATAAGCTTTTAGTTCTGACCAAAAAAGAAAAGCAACTGCAGCTCACTGCCTTTTAACGGCTCGGTAGGAGACAAGGATGAAATGGTGAAATTGACTGATAGCCTCGCTACTGCTAATAACATTTGGAAAGACTTTATTGAATCATAGAGCAGCTTTTCAACTTTAATATACAATCTATGGATCTGCATTACAGCATCTACGCGCAGCTAATCTTTTATTCTTATTATTTTTTTCTCAACTCGAAAGACCAAAACCCGGTCATTCTCTCTTTAGCACAGTTCTCTTTTAATGAGTCTAAATGTTGGGAATTTTCACAAACTTTTCCAGTCCCAACATCCATCTGCAGGGTCAAAATGTGCAACAACTTGTGTAACTCGCGCCCAGCCGTCGTTGTCGGTTCTGATACGCCGGATCTGCCAGGTTTTATTTGTATTTTTCTCTCACTCTACCTCCTCTTAGCCTCCCCAGTGGAACCATTTAGCTTGTGATGGAAATGTGAGGGTGTAGCACTTCAAGGCATATTTAGCACATACAGTAATGGACTCTGGCGCCAAGTTCCTCATGGTGTGTAGCCGCGCTAACTGACCGCTGTGCTGAGGTTAGCTCCCAGTTTGCCACCATCTGTCTCTCTGCACACTGTCGCAAAAACACGCGCAATTGTTTATCATGGCATAAATCAGTTTTTATCCCAGCAGTGTGCGTGCATGTGAGTGTGAGTGAGTGTTTTCATTTCATTAAATTGCTGCTGCAGCTCCCCGGTTGCCACCATCATTTTCCTCAACAATTACGATGATTGAGAACAATTAGCGAGGATGGAAAAAAACAAACAGAAAAAGGCCGGTGTAAGCGTTTGTGTGAGTGAGCCGCTGGAATAAGGAGCGTTTTGTATTCCAGTCGCTCCCCCGCCCCTCCGCCCCGTCCTCTCGGCCGCATATGGAAGTGATATCGGCCCAAACGTGTTCCCCATTAAAGCAGCGGCAGCAGCGTGTATGAACACGGTCAGGATACACAGACAAATTAGTTTCTCCCCCAACTTCCCTCCCCCTTACTCCCGCTCCTTCCTCACCCCACGGTGCACGCATGCATGCAGGCCAACGCTCATGCATGGACGCCGCAACACGTGTTGGAAAATGCGCGGGTTTATGAGCCGCAGCCAAACACACACACACACACAAACGGAAAAATAATTTAATAATCGTCTTTTTTTATTGTGTGTTATTTTACTAACACAGCAGACAGACTGGATGGAGCTGGGCTGCAGTCCTGCAAAAATGTGTGAAGGAATGTGCTGTGTGTGTGTGTGTGTGTGTGTGTGTGTGTGTGTGTGTGTGTGTGTGTGTGTGTGTGAGGATAAAGGTTTGAGTGGTGGGTCATGCAGCGCCAGGCACAGCGGACGTGGTGTTGGAGAGATTAGACAACTCTGCATATTTCCCTACTATGTGTGTGTGTGTGTGTGTGTGTGTGTGTGTGTGTGTGTGTGTGTGTGTGCGTGTGTGTATGTGTGTGTTTTAAACGGAAGGGTTTGGTCTCAGACGTCCTCATTGGACAAAGCTTCAGGAAACCCCCCCTCACCATTCCCACCCCCTTTAGTCTCAGTCTCAATTTATTGTTGTCACACGTCGTCATAAAACCTGCTAATACACATCACATGTTTTGTTATATTTTTTATACTAACTACAAACAGAAGGGTGCTGTGTGTGCCTGCGTGTGTATGTTCTTGTAAGTATGGCAGTTCAACATCATGACCACGTCGGGTAAGGAAGTTCTGAGCTTTTTTTTCACCTTGTTGTTGTTTGTTGTTTGTGATGTGTGTTTGGCATTCGTTCAGGCTGGACAGAAGGAAAAAAAAAATGGATGGTCAATGTGAATTTACAGAAAGACAAATATAAAATGCAGGGTCCCAAGTCTGAAATAAATAAATAAATCACTTGCATTCAAACCCGTGAACTTGATTCTTCAAAATGTATTTTAAAGCTTTTTTTTTAACGCCAATCCAGACGTCGGAAAGTCCAGCGTCGTCACGCTGAACGTCTCATAAAACGACAATGACTGAATGTCTTTGTAGCCTCCTCACCCTCCTCACCCCCCACTCCTCCCTCCTCCCTCTCTCCCTTCCTCCCACAAGTGATTAAACACGAGCTCGAGTGTGTCGCTGTGGAGATTTATCACCCTGACCGCCTGTTTATCGGCCCACCGATCAGGGTGACGCTTGTTAAACATCGCTGCCGCTGCTCCACTTTACGGCCCCCATGTTGGAAAAAAAATAAAAAGTGTGGATATTCTGGCAGATTTGTCGAGGCAGTCATGCACATACCATATATGAGCTCTCACGCCGTGGAAGCCGGCGCCAGCTCCGACACACACACACATATACACACACACTTGCTCACTGTTCTGTCACTTTCACTGTTAATCTTGGGTTCTCAGCCGCTTAGTATGAGGGATGTTTGTTAGGACGTTTGGTGAACAATCAGTCATACGCTCGCACATTGGGCTGATTTGTACATGCATGAAAACTGGAGGGAGGTTCAGGGGAGGGAAAAAAACGTGTTGTATTACACAGAAGTCGCGACACAATGGCTGAAAGAGGAGATGCGTATCTGCGACGGCAGGGTAAAGTGACACCGTCTGGACGGCAAACTTGTCCAGAAAACTGGTCGGACCTGCCGCACACCTCAACCCTCGGTGAGGGTCACGGAGATCAAACAGTCGAGAAACTAGATTAGAAAGAACAGAAAATAAAAAACCAAAGAGTGCAGAACGGAAGGGAAGGAAGAGATCAGACCGAAGTGACGGCTTCCACCTGCTGAATTAATGGTTCTGTGGTTTGGAGGCTCTGATTTTATTTCCCTCTTTGATCCGGCCTCAAATTAACAAGGCGGAGGAAGTGGAATAAAGTCGGCAAGGCTGTCGGAAGCACATGTTGTTTTTTTTACCGAGGTGGAGTCTGAATTGAGTTTCAGAGATCATTTCAGATAGTTCTGGGTCCAGACTTCTGCGCAAAGTTGGCTTCTGTGCCAGGAACACCTGACACAAGACGACAAAAGCTTTTTGGGGGTTTGCGCTGTGAAATGTTGACTTTGCAACAGTAAAACGGAATAATAATATATAAATGGGGTTTTCCCAGTTTTAGGTTTCACTGGCCCCATTATGAAAAAGTTAAGGTCAAAAACACCCTTCATGTCTGTGGGAAAACTGAAAGAATACGTTTTTGTGGCAGCTAAAATCCAAGTAAAGCCAACTCTCATGTAGAAAACCAGTTGTTTTAGTCTATAAAATAAGTGGTGAGCAAAACCAAACTACCTCCCTGAAGGTGAGGATGTGTTGCCCATCACACGATGATCAGTCCATCCACTTTGACTGGCGAGTTGTGTTTTGCAAACTCCATCGTGCAGGGTCATCAGTTCTCGGATGACGGTAACAGACAGTATTTTAAAAAAAAAAAAAAACTAAAAAAAAATACCTGAACCAAAATAAAGTAGTTTGTGTACAAAACACCCAAATCTGAAGAGGGGAAATTGTTGGGCGGTACAATAGTCATCGTGCTACATGGAGGACAAAGAACATCATCTTTTCCTGCACACATTCTTCAGAAAGAGGATGATTCTTTGGAAAAGCAGAAAAAAACCCAAGATTGACTAGTCAAGCTAACAACTCTATCTTCAATAATGTCAGGTTTATGGCTATTGCTGAGTGCGGGATCAAATGTGATCAGGCCACAAATCATCCATGGCAAAGCATCATGGGAACACACAAATCAACACCATCACTTCACTTCAGTGTTCATGTAAACGGGACAATCTGATGTCTAAATCTGACACGACTTCCTTCGAAGGGTTTCCACTGAAAAGTGGCCTGACGTGAAAGCGGCTCCAGACTGGACCAGGACGGGCTTAATGGAGGGAGCAGGAGCTCTGCCTTCCGTCTGCTCGGCTTCCTACCTTTAATGACATTTTGCAAAAACAGGCCCACGTCCTTGCATTTTCCTTCCGCTGCAACAGCAGCAGCAGCCTCCGCTCCTTCCTTGAAGTTGCCAGGTCTGGCCAATGCTTCCAACACCAACAAAAATTCTCCCTTTCTCGCCACTCTCCAGGACTTTGCCTCATACTTTCCCTCCCGTCTCTTTGGTCCGTGTTTTTAGCTATTCTACAAGCTTATCCTGCTTGTCCGTCTGGGTTGTACTACTCATACATAACTTATGTTGGTGCCATGGGCATAGTAAGAGCAGAGTGACATGATGGGGGGATAAAACGTTTTGAGTGTTGCTTTTTTTGTTATCCTCTTGTGAAAACATCAACTAATACTGAGAAAACTTGGAGCAAAATGTCTTTTTCCAAGCATTGTCTCTCTCTTCCAGTTGGAATCAGTCAATCCACTTATGTCTACTTATATTACTATTTATACTAAAACAGACAACTACTTAATGTACACAGCCATGCTAGAGGTAAAACAAACAGTGACGTAACTATGATAACAGTGAGCGGCCAAGCAGCTTTGTTAATCATCAGTGTTTGTGGTTTTTTTGTCGCATAAGAAGCAATTCCAGAGCGAGCTTGACGTTCTGCTGTGATCTTGTAATTTCGCGGCTCCAGAAACAACGAGTAGCGGGGACCAGCGCCGTGGTCGTTTCCAGGAACACATTGGAGCGTGGAGAACTTGTTTGGACATCAAGGAGCCGATTGCTTTTACTTCCTGAATCTGTGGTTCAGGGACTCAATTGGGGAATCCAAGGAAAGACACAGAATACACTTTTTGTTGGGGCTTTGCAAGACGGATGTTCCAGAGTCAAAATCTAAGCGACCCATTTGTTTTTATCCAGTTGTTGTTGTCTTTGATTTTGCACACTCACCTTCCTCACTACGGCCAGGTGAAGTCACGTGATCTCCACGCTGAAAGCCCCTCGGCATTTTTTTCCTTCCTTCCTTCCTTCCACACAGCGCCTCAACCTCCAGCCCGTGCGGCTCAGGGAGGAAGTGTGTATATGTGTTTTCCACGGCCAAAAGCAGAAACACAGACATGGGGAGCTCGACCCTGCGACCGGTGTTGACACAGACAGTCGGACATGACGGACGAGTTCAGATGGAAGGCAAACAGAAGGCAGAGAGAAGGGAAGAGGAGGGAGAGAAGGGTGAGGCCATTTTATAGCCGAGGAGGTTAATGATGGAACTGAGCTCAGTCAACTCCGCCTAACGAGACATTGGGCAGACTGACAACCCTCACCTCCCCTCCCCCTTCTCTCTATTTGTCTTCCCATTGCCGCCCTTTAGAGCTGCTTTAACTGCTTAATTGGCGGCTGAGGGGAGGGAGGATGAGAGGAGGGCTGGACGAGAGACACAGACAGGGAGATAACTTCTGGATCATTAACCGACAAGAGTCATTAAAGTCGTCGCTTCGCCACACCGGCTCCCATCCCGGCTGACTTACGACGCCGTGGCACCAGTGTTTTTTTTCTTTTTCTCTCCAAGGTCAGTTTGAAGTCCATTAAGGACAATGTGACTCAATGCTCTCTTCTTTCATCTTAAACTTTAGTGTTGACCTATGTGTGGACCTTTACTGCCACTCCTACATACTGGTCATTTAGCTTTTAAACTCTGATCAAGTCCTACAAAATGGGATGCCACCTTCTAAACGTGACACATTAAGTAGTTTCAGATGGTCTCCACACAATCATATCAAACTGGTTTGTTTGTTTGTTTGAAAATGTTGCATCTTATTGTATGAAGATGACTCTCGATGGCATTCTCTTCTGTGTCTCATGCTTGTGTACTTGAAATGTACATTTATACGAGTGCACTGGGTATGTTCACAGTGAATTCTACAAAAACAACATCCTATGTTTAAACAGCCTCAGTGTGTTTGGAACCAGTCAGATGCTTCCGCTGCACTTAGTCGGACAGGACGTGGAGTCGCTGAGTCATGTGACAGCTCGACATGATTTTAATTGGGCCAGAGCCGCTCCGCAGGTAGCCACCTGGGTCAGCTTGGCCAGGGCAGAGCGGTGGAGGCAGTCTGGCACCGCCGAGGGAAACGTGAGCCGGTTCTCTGAGAGCAGAGAGGGTTTTTTCTGCTTCTTAAAAGTTGAGAAACACGAGACGCTGTGTTTCCGCTGCTGTGCTGCAAGTGTGGCCACATCAGAGGCGACTGCAGGGCTCACAGGTCACCCGAGACCGTGTCAGAACTTTAGAAGCGGGACCAGGGATGGTTTTGAAGGGGGAACCTTCTTCTCCGCTTCTCTCTGCCTCATCCTCCTCCCATCTTTTTCTCCCCCTCTTTTTCTTTTTTTCCGCTCTGCAGGACACCAATCGGCCGGACCACCTGTTGCTGTTGGCGACGGCGCCCTGACAGGAGAATGTGATTGGACGGCAGGGTCGTTAACCTCTGCATACAGAGAGTGTTGAACCCCGGCAGGAGGGAAGGACAGAAACGCACACCCACCCACACACACACACACACACACACACACACACACACACACACACACACACACACACACACACACACACAAACACACGCGCACACACGCACACACACCGTCTTAATGATCAGATTAAAAAAACCCACTGCCGCTAACAAATACCCCTGCAAACCGAAATTACACACACCCCATGGGCACACAGACAACACACACACACAAACACACGCACACACACTGCCTCCCTCCCCCTCCGCAACAACGTTTAGTAAAACAGCGATCAGCTCTATTGAGGACCAGCCTCTTTTCTTCTCTCCTCTTTGTCCGCGGCTGATTGGCAATTTGTCTGGGGATGAATTAGTGAGCCTGGTCTCACAGGAGACGCCGTGAATGGAAGAAAAGGCCTAAAAGCCAAAGAATAGGAGAGCTAGTTAAGAGGAGAAGGAGCAGGGCCAAGAGGAGGTGGAGGAGGAGGAGGAGAAAAAGGAAAGTGAATGGACGTCACTGGTGGAAATGGTGGATGTGTCCGTCTAAAGAGCCGGAGCGCGGCCGGAGCGAGTCGGCCAATTAAAACGGCCGGCTGCTCCTCCGCCCTTATTGTCCTGCGCAGACAGGAAGGGGGCCTTCGGTGCGGCTCCATCAGGCTCGCTTTCAACAGGTGTCCTCAGTCTGAAGACTCTGCAGCAGAACTGTGTGGGGGCTCTCTCAAAATAATACGGGTTTGAAAAGGAGGCAGAAGGGAGGTGTGTGTGTGTGTGTGTGTGTGTGTGTGTGTGTGTGTGTGTGTGTGTGTGTGTGTGTGTGTGTGTGTTGGTAGAGGAGCGATAAGAAAACTGGGCTTTGAAGGCACAATGAGAGAGTTTACACAGGGAGGACAGCGAGTCCGAAACAAGTGTCAAAAGTAAATGTGCATCAGTGAGAACTGGGATTTTATCTATTTATTCATTTATTGACTAATTGACTTAACACCCATGCACATATAGGCAATGACAGAACACATCCTTTTTTGAAAAAAAAAAAAAGGTGGAAGATTTTCTTCAAAATCCAAACCACTAAAAATGTGATTTTTCACTCTGTCATCAATAAAATGCATTTTTAGGTGCACTAAATGCGCTGATGTGCATTTTTTAAAATAAAACCTTTGTTAAAATGCACACACACACACACAAAAACTGGGATGCCTCTGTGTTAACTTTGGCACACTTGCCCAGATAGAGCTTCCTGACAGACAATGGCTCTTCCTGAAAGGCTGCATATGATCCTGATCTCTGATCAGACATTGGAAGAACACACACACACACACACACACACACACACACACACAGGTTTCCACTGAGATCCTTTCCTTCCCTTTGTTAGGTGACAGTCGACACCACACGTCTTGAGAGACAATCGCAAAAAAAAGGGCCTTGCACACATTACCTCATGACACACGAACGCGGCAGGTTTGCACGCACAGGCACATAATATTCCGGCAACATGCAGAGTTCAGACGTCACACGCAAAACCCCCGAGTGTGTAACTACTGCTGTCAAAGTGTTGTTTGTCGCTCTGCCAGCCACGAAAACACAATTCAGATAAATTATCTCCCCCCGCGGCCCCTCCTCCTCTTTTTGTATTACAGCACCAAAAACACTCAGTTCAAGCCTGTGTGTATGTGTGTGTGTGTGTGTGTGTTGCCCCACTTAAGGAAACATCTGCGCCTCCCTTGTTTTGACAAGCTTTGCCGCTTCTCTCTGACTGACATGTGCTAAGTGCTCAAAGGCCGAACATGTTTTCCTGCCAATGATTCTGGGTTTTTGTTGGGGTTTTTTTCTCCCTCCATGTCTCTGAGATCCACAAACGGCCAGATGGAAAGGTTCCAAAAATCTGCAGGATTTATTTAATGTTTATAAGAAGAAGAGGCGGCAGGAAACGTTTAGAATACGTCAAGGTCCTGTTCAGGAAGAAAAAAAAAAAAAACACTCTGAAGGCAATTGGACAAGACTCGGCCAATCAGCAGCTGCCTCTTTGACTCTTTCAGAAAGCTCCGACCAGTTGTGGAAAAGTGAAAAGTTGCAAAAGGCGCTCCTGGTTTGGATCATATCAAAATAACCAAGCGTGCCGGATTCTTTGGATATGTTCCCAGATTGATTCCCAGATTTCCATCTGGGCAGAAGACATTCAGGTGCGGGAGGGGAAAAAACACAGAGCGTAATCGGACAAAAATTCAGAACCAATTTTCTAACCGCCAGCACCTCACCCGAGTGAGTTGAAACGGCAGAAAAAGTTGTGTGCTGTTCTTTGCTCTCACGCACACAGTACAGTGTGACTGCAGCACGTGACCTTTGGACGTTGACCTTAAAAAGGTCAACCAGCCGGCTGTTCTACAGTTCAGTATTGGACAGGGCCCACTGACACTTGGCTAAGGTGCTGGCCCAGTCGCTTCCCCTCCTCTAACCTTCTTGCAACATTCTTGCAGCCGACTACTGACCCATTTAGCTTTTATTCATAACTCAGTACGGACGCTTTTTTTATGTGATTCTTAACATAAAATTCTTTAGTCTTTTATTGATTGAATGGCTGTGTTTTTGTGGTTGTGTGTACTGTGAGTTATGGGATACATAAAATTTCCCTGAGTGGATAAATAAAGTATCTATCCATCAATTAATCAATCGATCAATCAATCACCACCTATAAACACTTGGACTGCCTCCCTGTCTGTGTGATCATCCAGTAGAGGTTCCAGTCTGAGCTGTACCTGCTACAAACTCCTCGGCATCATGGTGTGTTGGTCTCACGTTAGCGTTAATCCAACACATTGTCGCTGACACGCAGGACACAACTTAGAACCCAAACAGCCTGAGCCTTCTTTTTTCTGTGGGAGTGGAGTGCAAGGGGGTTTTGTTTGTCGGCGAGGGTGGGACAAAGAGAAATTGAAGACTTGTTGTTTTCTGTGTGTGTGTGTGTGTGTGTGTGTGTGTGTGTGTGTGTGTGTGTGTGTGTGTGTGTGTGAGAGAGAGAGAGAGAGAGCGTTTGTGTTTCCCTTCCTTGTGTGTCGGCGCGGCGTGGAGGAGAGTCGACATCAGATCGTCCGCTCTCGTCTTTCTCATGTTATCATCATCCATTATCCCTCCATCTTTCCTCTCCTCTTTTCAGACCTTTTGTCACCCCCCACCCCCTCCACCACTCACCCTGTCTGGCTCCGCCCCACTTCGCTCTTCAACTGTGCACTTCGTCACCGCCCTACTTTATACAGACACCTATTTAGGACCTTTTTTTTTTTTATAGCTCTCGCGCACACACACACACACACACACACACACACACACACACACACACACACACACACACACACACACACACACACACACACACACACACACCAACTCCAGGAAACAATGTACAGGAACGGGTGTGGGAGGTGTGCATAGAGGTACAGTTGCTTTTCAGAGATGTCAGAGACTTCCTGTCACACACACACACCTACACACACACACACACACCACAAAGAGGATGTATGCTAGACAATGGGCCGGTCTCAGGGGTGTTAAAGTGGAAAGGGGCCCTTTCATACCTTTGCCTTCCACTCCTTAAACAATCTCCCCTGTGCAGTAGTGTGCGCGCTCCTTTCCTGCCTGCAGCTCCATAAAATATGTGCAAAAACAACAAGGAGATAACGTGTATAAATGACCACAACATGACGCCATCAGTTTGATCCTGACAAAGGAAAAAAAATTGAGTGAATTGGAGAGGTTAAAACATTAACAATGAGATTCATGTCGCAGCGATGGTCAAAACTAAAAGTTGCTACGTTTTTCATTGGTTTTGGAGTGGGAACAAAAAGTTGTCTGTGACGTTGCCGTATTGAAAGAAAGAAAATGTCCAACTAGGAACTCAGTAGCTACAAAACAAACCAGAGAGATGGCAAAAGTGGGAACAAACTAAACCAAATGAGTCCCACACTGGTGACTAACTGAGGCCAACTAGCAGCCCAGACATGACTGTTGCTGCACAACATCCAACAGGTGCGCAGGTGGTCGCACCAATCAGGTCGCAGAGATCAAAGGCAGGTGCACTGGGTGAATGATTGGCTGGAAGGTGTAAAAAAAAAAAAAATAGCAAAACCTAAAAGGTAAGTAAGTGGTAAAACACAGAGATTTTGGGCAAGGTGTGAAGCAGTTTGAGTTTTATTCTATTCTACTTTCAATCTGCAAATGGCAAAATGACATTGGAAGAAGAGAAAAGTGGATTTTACACAAAAATGAGCCTTTTCATTTTGTGAAAACTATGCCCCACATATTTTATGACAATATTTTGTGCGCAGTCTGTCCCTGTGTCTTTTCACTCCAGGCACTGAGACATCATCCGGGTGAAAACAACAACAACAAACCACCCAAACACACAAACTCGTCTTTTGTCGGCTCTAATTGAACCTTCTGCCTGCGTTCAGCGGTGAAGGGACAGAGACGTGAGGATAAATGGACAGAGAGAGAGAGAGAGAGAGGAGTGGAGGAGGAGGAGGAGGAGGAGGAGAAGGAGGGGAGGGGCTGGGGGAAGTGGGAGGGGCATGGGGGGGGGCAGGGCTGGTTCCAGGTGCTATTGTCCCGTCTGTCAGCCGCCTGAGGCCGAGAACAGGAGGGGTATCACATGACTCCTGGACGCCACCCACCTTCTTATTCACACACTCACTTGACCCCCTTCCACTTACCCGCCCCCACCCACCTAAAACCGTCCCATCCTGTGTGTTTGGTCTTCAGGTGCCAAACCTCAGCAGCGGCAGCTGCAGTGAGGCAGCGAGAGAGCAGGTGGGAAGGCGACTAAAGGTGAATTAAACGAGGTGGGGGTGAGGAGGAGGGAGGGGAGTAAGGACAGCGAGGGGGGGGTAAAGAGTTCACAGCCAGGTCGGCACAGCCCACGCCTGTCCCACCTGGCGCCAGGGAGGGGCGGGGAAAGACACACCTGTCTCAAGCTGCGTTTCAATGACCCCTAGAATTGCGCAAAACCTAAATATCGCAATAAAAAACTGGTAATGGAAACAGCTAAACTTCAAAAAACCTCTCAACTATTACTACAAAGTTTTTATGCTCTCGTGAGGCGGCTTTTCAGACGTATCGACAGAAAGGTGTATCGCAAAAGTGTCATGGAAACACTTTTTTAGTATTTACACATCACCGGACAAGACATACGAGGTCACGTGACCAGTTCACTTCAAGTGAAAATGGCGTGTTGTGTTTGGACGGAGGAGGAGACAGAGAATATTTTTTACAAGTAATTAAAGAGAAAAAATAGAACAATCATTCTTGACAGTAAACAAACTAAACAAACAAAAGCAAACGTAATTCTCGTAAAGTCTTGCGGGACGAGATTTTATGAGAATTACGGCTTATGCGCTTCACACACCATTCAAAAAACTGTAATGGGCACAGCTTTAGAGGGAGAGAGAGAGAGACACATGGAAAGAAAGGTAGAGGACACCCCCCCAAACACACACACACACACACACACACACCCTGGAGGGATGGCAGGGGGACAAAACGCTGTTGTGTGAGAAACTTGTCAGCGATTGGATGTCGACGCAGCAGGACAGAGGCCTCGTTTAAAAAGCCACTTTAAGGGAACGACGCAATCAATGTTCACCGCTGTGAACTTCCTGTTTCACTTTCCAATTTCGAGCGGAAGAAATTTCCCACACGCTCGGCAGCAGCCTGGACTGCTCTCTTATGCGGCGCCGCCGACTGCTGGCAGAATATTCACATCCACATGCTCTTCCACCAACTCAGATACTCAGATGTGTCAGTTTGGTCAAAATGATTCATGACTGAAAGAGAAAGTCAACTTCCATTTATCTTTCTACCCTCTCTACTTCCTCCTTCCTTCCCTCGCTTTCCTCTTTGCGGACAGCTGAGCACCAAAGACGACTCACGCTGTCGACCATCTGAATTCTGAATTCATGGTTTGTGGTAACATGGAACAAATCCTGGATTGTGGAGTCGTAAAAACTGGGCTTCTGCTGACTTCCACGACATGACCGCACCATGAAATACACGCAGTCGGCCGTCTGAGATGCCGGCCGGCGCTTCATTTTTTTAACGGAAATCCCCGTCAGCTCATCGAGCAGTTCTTCTCTTCTCCCACCCTGCGCATTTTCTCCCTACTTCTCTCCTCCTTTCCGCCTCTTTTTTGCTTCTTCCTCTGCCAGAGTCTGTTAAAATCTTTGTGGGAGTATTTTTCTCCCCCTCCTCCTCCTCCTGTAACGTCCAGGGAACATTTCGCTGCTTCCAACTGCCGGCCAGTAAAAACAGCCCTCGGCCTCGCTGGCTGTCATCTCTCGCTCTTGCTCGTCATCACTTTTAAACAGTACTGATTGTTCGGCGCCCGGCGTTCCAAGAAAAGGCGCCATGATCCACTGTCGCGGGGAAATGTCGGCCACCACCATCAAATGGAGCCGGAGACGATTTTTAAGGTGGAGCGGACGAGTTTGGTGGAGGCAACTGGGTGTTGTTTTGTAAGACAATTAGCTTAAATTTGGGAATGAGCAAAAAACGAAAGATGCACCAAACCAATCAATGGCTGTGGAGTTGAAGGAGCCTACGTCAAAAAACAGGATGTTTAACCTTCTGTTTACAGCCTCCTGCTAAAGCGGTACATTGTTGGACCTTCCCGTCACAGAGGGCTGAGTCAAAACCTGGGCTGCAGAGTCGCCACTAACCTGTCAAGAGGTATCGCCAGCCATCACAGTCACTACGTTTGTATGACAGCGGAGAAAACCAAATTATTGCCTTAGTTCGACTATGCCATTAAATGTCATTAGTAGGTAGCGCTCACTTACAAGAGTATATTCGCTGAGGTAGATGTGGGCCGGAAATTAACACGCTGAAAAGACTGATATCGAATTTTGAGCATAGCTCAATTAAGCTGTGTATGTAAACATAGTCAGTACAGAGGGCAGATTTCAAATACTAGACGTTTCAGGAAGCCAAGCAAGCCACTTGACGGACACAGCTTATCGGCAGTAAAACACCAGCACGGTGACTCGTGCATCACGCGTCTCCCTTCAAACACATTACCCTCCGGACAGACAAAGGAGTCGATCGCCCTCCTTTGCAACCGCAACAATGCAAACAAGTAGCGCGTAACACAAATGTTAAACCCTCAAGACATTGCGGCCTGGTGGGGCTGTGAGAGCATTAACGCCTCCTTATCTGCTCTGCCTTTTGTCATTTAAATCTATTTTTTCCACTGCTCTATGTCCAGCACGCAGGGGACCAGCGGGTCGACTGGTCGGGTCTGCGCTCTGTTTGATGTGTGCGACGAGGGTCTGGATCCCACACGGTAGCTGGTAGGGAGGGGGTGAGGGTGGGGGTCTTGCTGGAGCCCTCTGGTGGCACCTCTATCTTCTCGCACCTCTCAGCCTTTTGTCACTGCCTTTTGTCAGCGTGATGCGTCTGCGTGACTGACAGCTGGCAGAGGTAAGCAGCTCATCCCGAGCACTAAAATTCCCAATCGGGAAAAAGACACAAGTTGCTTTCTTCCCGCACATAATGCCTCTTGTTCAATGCTTCTTCAAAGTGACGCGTCATTGGCCGCCTTTTAACAGATTTGCGTCGTGACAGACAAAGGATGTGAGCCTCTTCATCACTGCCACACAACTGTGTGTTTGATCCGAGCTGTCTTTTTCTGTCTTTCTGTCCCGTAATTCCACAGAATCCACTTCGACCAGAGGTCTGTGTCTACGTCCAGCCAGTGAAGACTTGGGATAAAGTTGAAGGTCCAGTATTCAGAACAATTATTTTCTGGAGATACGCCATGTCTCTATCCTGTCACTAAAGATATTAGTTATGTTTAGTTATTTTCCCCGCTCGCAAACACGTCGTTCCTGGGAATCTGTCTCTTTTGGATGAGGAATTAAAGACCTGGGAATGGAGATGTTAAGGACCTCCGTGTGACCCTGCGTCTTTCCCGTCCCCAAGCATGCCAAGTGAGAAGTAACATCTTGCGGACCTTTACAGTCTCCCATCATATCTCTCCCAAACGTCCTCTCCATCTCCTCACATTCCTCTTTGTTCTTCCACCTCCCCCTGCTTTTTTCCCTTTTTCTTTTTTTGGGACAGCCGCTGCCAAAAACCTCAGTTTCCTTCCATCTGATCAAACATTGCAACACACCACGACACGTGTTTGAGATATAATGTCGCTCCACTTTTATTTTTTTTCTCCCCTCATCATGATGTCGGCACAGGTTTGGAAAGTCTGCGCACGTTTCTTCCTTGTGCTGTTCTCATTTCAGATTTCAGTCCAATCTGCATTAAAGGTGTTATTGTGACTCTTTTCACATCTTTATTCTCCATCCTGGACTCCAGTAGTGCCGGATCACACAGTTAACTTGTCCAGCAGAAACTTTTAGCCCTCTGTTTGGAGCCTCATGTGTTATCTTCCTGATGACACCAATGCTTTGGACCTTGCACATGCTCATGTTCAGTGATGAAGATTACTGTCAGAAAATATTGATAAGGTGAATTTTATCCAATGTGAGACCTTTCAAGTCCCAGGAAAGAGACTTTTGGCATCCGGATCAGAGTCTCTCTCACAGGAAACACAAAGCCGTGTTTTCAGCCATCTGATGGGCAGATAACGCGTCTGCAAGCTATTTGTTGACAGGGTGCAACCCGGATTTAACCTTTGACCTTTTGCAGTGGGCCACCTATAACCTCTCCAACCCGTGGCTTTGTTATCTTCCCTCCTCTTTTCCTCTGTGCTGTGCCACTGGTGGACGCGGACAAAACCCAGAGGTTTGACAAAACGGTTCGTTTAACTTTTTACATCGTCGTCTTCGGCATCCCACGTGTGTTCTGCCGAAGGAAAACAAAAAAAAAAAAAAGAACTAAAGCACCGCAGCCTTTTTACAGAGCCCCCCTTTTTTATTCCCAGCCCGCCCTGGTTATTCTCTTTTCTTTTTCTTTGTTTCTCTTCCAATTCTCTCAATGGTAATCAATTTTTGCTGCTGCTGTCAGACAGTCTTCATCGCCAGGCCACTCGTCCCGTCCGGAGGGAGATTGATTTTTGCTTTTCACAAACGTCTTGTAACGGCGTCAATTACCATAAAACGTTTCGGAGCGCTTCCCCACATGATTCACGGCAACCATGTGTTTGCACTGAGTGTGGGCAGGACTCACACACACACACACACACACACACACACACGATCCAAAATTCCCTTTGCGTCTCACTTCCACGGGAAGCCCTTTTGTTTCCCTCTAATCCCCCATTGTGTTCAGTCAGTAGCCGAGACTTGAGCGGTTTTGTCGGCTGTTTAATTTGGGTTTAACAGGCTCTCTAAGACTCAACACACCTTTAGTTTGGTATTTGAAAGTGCAGAACTGAAAGGGTTTCCTTCCAAAGCCGCGGCGTCCGAGGCATCGGCTCGTATTTAGATGCCTTGAAGAAGAACTTTGACCTCCGCTGACAGTTGGTTCTGCCAGGTCCGGTTCAGCGGTGCTGAAACACGGCAGAAAACCTTGTTGTTGTTTTCCATTTCTACATTTCCAGGCACTTGTTGTTTGTGAGTTAACAATTCAATTTTAACTAGACCAAATAATGTGCAACAGGCATTTACTAATTGGCACTGATGAGACCAACATGACCATGTAAGACCCATAAGTATACGCTAAGTATCCTGATTCATTGTTGCTGTTCTTTTTTTAAAATCTTTTGGCTGTTCTCCATCTCTGCTGACACCATAGGATGTTTTTTTTGCACAAAGGTGAATCAGCGTTGTTTCAGAAGCAGCTGCCTTGTACAGTATGTGAGGTTTTCTTTTCGGTTTTGGTAGCTTCCCCAAAAAGAGATGTGAGGATGTCGGCGCAGCTGCAGCTTGTTTATGTTTCACACATTCATTTTGTTGTGCCTCGTGTGGCTCATTCCGCATGACGTGCAACAGTTCATAAACTGACGCCGTGGTTGGTGCGAGATAAATGGAGTTAAGCAAGAAGCAGCGGCCGTGAAGCAGGCATGATGGCGCAACTCGGCCTCCAGTGGCTGTAGTAGTGTCTCTAGTGCGGCAGTAAAACAATGTAAGTCGTCAGCGCGACATGACAGCTGAGTGAAATATGCCCCGTCTGACACGCTGCAAAAACACAGAGAAAATTACAGGGTGTTTTTATTTCTTACTGCAACCACAGCAGCAGCGAATTAAAAAGAAGGTTGAAAAGTTCATCTCCAGTTTGTCAAGAGGGACTTAACTCCGCTCCCCTCCAGCTGATGAAGAGTCTCCCAGGTTTTGTGCACGGTCGGTTTGGGATTATTTTGTATGGGGGTGTGTGCGTGTCTGAGTGAGAGCGAAGGAGAGAGAGAGTGAGAGTGAGAGAGAAAGTGACAGAGAGAGGGAAAGATGGGAAACGGATGTTTGAGTGTGTCTGCTCATAAAAGAAAACAGAAACTTACTAATATGGCTGTGTGTGTGTGTGTGTGTGTGTGTGTGTGTGTGTGTGTGTGTGTGTGTGCGTGGGGAGAGTATTAGTTTTCCAATTACATCGGCAGAAAAATGATTAGGCTCCTAGTGAGAGACGACAGGAATCTAGGGGTCAGAGGTCACTCATTCATACTCCCCTTCCCTCCCCTGCAAACACACACACACACACACACACACAGTGCAAACATTCTTTTCGGCACTAAGGCAGCACAAAGTCCAACACTTGGTGCCACTCACCGGATCGAACCCAAACCAACCTTGTCAAGTGAAAAGGGGGGCGAGCACTGTTGCCTCGGCGACTGTATCCAACAGCCTCATCAGTAAGAGGGGTGGAGTGGGAGGGGTCAACGAGCAGGTCAGCAGGTCGCCGTCCTGTTTGGGGTGCGGGATGATGGATGGGACGGTGGTCAAAGGGAGGAGTGATTTACCATAACGCGTGTGATCAGTTTAGAATAAACAGAAGAGTGATAAAGGAACATTCAAGGCAGGCTGCAGAACATTATAGGAATCTAGTGATAAAAAAAAAAAGTGTGTTGCTTTTAGTTCGATAAAGCAGCAAAAAATAAATAGATGTTGTGTTTTCACTGACAGAAGAAGACAAATAAAGAGTGAGGACCCACCACTGTCAGCCAGATGACATCACAGCTTGTATATCACAGACATGAGATCCAGTGGCACAATAGAAAACAGAGATTAACGCAAACATTGGCTCTAGTACACTCTCTAGCCACTTGATGCTACTATATCTTGCCTGCTGGACCTTTAAACAGGAGGAACCAGACTGGACTATCAGAGAGGGTCGCACACATCAAGACAGGAAAACAAAAATAAAATCAGGAAGTCGTGAAGCTGTGGTGTGTGTGGAATCACTTAGTTGAGTCATTGCAAAATTGACAATTTTGATTTGACCACATAATTTCGTGTTTCGTCCTGAGGGGTTTTTATTTGATTTACTCATTATTTTAATTCATTTTTTTTGGTTTCTGTGTTTATTCTTTCTCTTCTGTCTCCATTTAGTTTCAATCTAATGTAATTTAGTCTTTATCCTGAACGTATCGGAGGCTTTTCTCCCTCCCAAGAAAAAAGAATGACTTTTGTTTCTTGATTTTGAGCTGAGCGTGACAAAGTCGTGCTTGGGGTTCACCCACTGTGACGTGTTTGTTCGGGTGCACTGTGTTTTCGCCGGCGTCAGGTTGAGTGGTCATCAACACGCGTAGAAAAGAAACTCAAACTAAGTGGCTGTGGTCGAAACCGCTGTTGCGTTTTTTTGTGTTGGCGTGCGCGCACACACACACAAACACGAGTGCCGTCGTCATGGAAATGGGAACACAAACAAAAGTGGGAGTTGACAGAGCAGCTGGGAGCAGCATCGTTCTGCTCACACAACCTGTTGATTCGTAAACCGGAAAACATCTGCTCCCGTAAATCATGTTCGCAGCGCTGACATCAGCTCCCCCCGCACCCTCCCAGGTGTTGCTGCTGCGGTGCAGCTGACATGCCGCTATAGTCGGCCGTGCTGCAGTTGTACAGTAAGCGGATGGCACCATGTGTCGCAGCGCCTTTAAAAGTGTAACAAATTTACGAGCGCACGTGTTCCATCTGAACAGGTTTTTCATGCCGTGAATTAAACCTTTTTCCGGGTGTCGTGTTTAATTGGGAGTCGCAGTCTGTGAGTCACAGGCTGCCCTGTGGCCAAATACTTAGTCTCGTATCTACAGGACCTGATGGTGTTTCGGTCTGCGGTGCTCGTACGCGATGTCAAGTCTGTTTGTGACATGGCTTTCATAAAGGCTAGCCATTGTTAGCGTGAGCTAGCTTTTAATAAAAAAAAACAAAACAGGGACGTTGTACATTTGTTTTGGGTACAGTGTTGTCCCAAGTGTCTCTCTGTTAGTTAAAAGTTTCCATTCCGAGTGTACATTTATATACATTCAGTACACTGTAATTAAAGTTTGCCTGTTTGACTCATTATATTAGCATTATCCTATTGCCTACAAATAATGGCTCTCTGAGCTACTTAAAAGTTTAATCCTCTATTAAAAAACTATGATTTTGTTTTATTCAATTTTCATTTTCATTTTTAGTGTATTTACAGCAGTTAATCTCAGCAGGCCTTGTACTTCCCATTTAAAACATCAGTGACGGAATGACGCGAGTGCGCGTGAGTCTTGCACGAGACCCGGCAGCCCCTTTAAATATCTGCGCAAACTTTTGGCTCGGTTTCCACAGTTGAGTCAGGGTGATGTAACCCGAGTGAAGTGAGAGGAGCTCTGCAGGAGACGTGCGAACACGTCTAGTCACACAACAGTGGTGAGGTCAGAATAAAAAAAATAAATTATAGATAACAATGGCAAACAGAGGCACGTGAATCAGCCACCTGTTTAGGTTTGGAACAGAAATCAATTCTGTGTACAGAGATTAATGGCACTCTGAAGCAGAAGTGAATGCAGCAGGCGGGCCATGATTGGAAAGTAAGTCACAACAACGAGGCCTCGCTCATGCTGTTTAAAACTGTGAGTGATTTGAGGTTTAGCCTCATCAGCGAAGCATCGAGTCCACCGAGCAAACATCACATTTTTTAAAACATGTATCAGACAGCAGTCTTCTACCGCCTCTGTCAATGTTGTTCTCTTCACTTTGACCGAGTTTGCTCTGGAACTTCCCTCTCAGGCTGAGAGGGAAGTAGCGACCGTTATTGCCAGTCTGCATGAAGCATGCAGTATTTGCGCATTTTTAGAAGTCGAGGGGCTTCCCTCTTTCTCTTCATTACGCAGCTGTAATTCTCAGAATCGGCACGCCCCATCATAACCTAGGCAACCACATGTGACAATCAATTCACTACGCTGCTGCCGCTTCCTTCCTGTGTTTTCTGATGCGTGTTTACAGCACACACACCCCCACCCCTAAATATAGTTTCACACCATGCAGCAGTCTTTTGTTTGGTCATAGATCTAAATTATTTCAGCTGCACCGCAGTGAGACGTCGGTTGGAAGAACTGAAAAGCAAATACTTATAAAAACAGATTGAAACAGGTGTTTAAATGCAGGAAACAAGACATGTAGAGGCGAAACATTGTCAGACAAACCGGTTCCAGTTATCATGGTGCAAAATTAGAATCGGCGGATGGTGAAGTTGCAGACAGAATAAATAGAGAGAAGGGGAAAATGAAAGAAATTGCAAAATGCAAGGATGAGCTCAACAGTTGGCGGGCGGACGGCGGGGTGACGCCTGGGGGGCGGAGTCTGCCCCAGGATCCTGGCATCGATTGGCCGAGGGCCAGACGTTAACCTGGGAGCGGTGACAGACAGCCGAGAGGCTTTTACGGTCTCGTGTTTCACTAGTGCACATTGCAGGAGATAACAGTCAGCCTCTGGAGAGAAGCGCCACCTGCGGGACGCCAGTAGGCACTTTCTTAGCTCTTCCCTCCTCTGCCTCGCCCACGCCTGTCAGTGACTTTCAGCTGTCTTCGCCGACACCCTTTTCCCCACCGTCATCCTGAAACAGGGCTGACCAAGGGAGGAAGCCCCACAGTCTTGTTTTGACAGACGGAAAAGTCCGACATGCAAGCCACAGTGAAATTGAAACAGACAGGGCGGAGACACATGGACACACAGAGACACGAGGAGTGGCGCTAATCTAAACTAAGTTCTCAAAAAAGAAAATTGCAACAGTCATGTAGAAAAAGGTCAGATGGTAGGAAAAGCTTAGAGTGACTTCCTGCACCACCGAAAAGTCCCCCTTTCAGTCAGAATTCCTACCTGGAACTTGGTTAAAGGTGAGAAACAGGGAGGAAGCACTGAGTGAAATCGTGTTGCACTGTTTTCAGCGCCAACAACAAAGGACGAGCCAATCTTGTTTTTTCAGACTGAAACATCTTCACAATTTCATATACAGTATATATATATATATATATGTGGACACATATATGTATACCCAACCTTGACAGTCTCACTTTCTGCGTCTACATTTCGGGTCAAAAGGTCCGCAGCAAAGGCTGCTTTACCTTTGCTGACACACATCTACTACCTGAACGCTTGAAAGTATGCAAACGTGTGACTCAGAGGTTGTGACGCATCAACTGCTTTTCCTCGAAGTGAGCTCGTTGTAACGGATCGCTCTTGCGAATCAGGAAACAGGCTAATTTGTTATTCAGATTGATCGAATTGCCACTTTTGCATGGGTGGGGGAGGCGGGGGGTTGAATCGCGGTTCTCTCTGGCTGATCAAACAGCCAGAGAGAACCGCGGCCGCCTTGAGGCCGCGTGAGCAAATAGGATGAAAGCAGCGAAGGCGTGGGGGTTGCGTGGGGGGGGGGGGGGGTGCATGGAGGAGTGGAGTGAAAGGGGGAGTGGAAAGAGAAAGAAAGTGATGGAGGTAGAGAAAGGTGAGAGGAGCTCAGACTCATCTGGGGTTCCCATGGATGGTAGAATGAGCCGCTTGTGCTCACATGGATGGACGTGTGTGTGTGTGTGTGTGTGTGTGTGTGTGTGTGTGTGTGTGTGTGTGTGTGTGTTAGAGCCCCCCCCCGCTCCATCGACCTCCCTCCCAGAGCGCTGAGACCAAAGAGGTCTCACCCATTATCCCCCCGAAACATGACACACCACCAGGGGGGAGAGAGCAGAAAAGAGGGAGGTGAAGGGGGGAGAACTTTCCATGATCGTCCCCCCCACCTCCTCCCCTTCCCCATTACACTGACTGCTTGACTCTGTGTGTCCCCGTGTGTGTGTATTTGTAATAGAGAACTAGCGCTGTATTAAAAGTCAGTGTGTGTGTGTGTACTCCCCAGTGTATATTCCCGCACTGGGAGGTGAGGCGCTGCACATTTGCAGGGCTGCGCCAGGTGTTTGCCTTGGACACACTTCTGAAGGCCTGACACACATTTTAAAGAGTCCAGGGGAAAGGCTGAAACTCTTTGGCGGTGTTGGGAGTGCGTATGCGTGTGCGAGTGAGTATGTGTGTGTGTGTGTCGGAGCAGGCGGGTGAAGACGGACAAATGGCACGTGTGTTTCAGCTTTAAAAAATATGAAAAACTGGATGGTGAAGCTGCAATTTTCAAGTCTGCAGTCGAAAAAGAAGTTGCATTATTATTTACAATTCTGTTGCGTTGTGCTTAAAGCTTCCCGCGGGCCTGCAGCAGCAGCAGCAGACATACAGCCGCCGCCAGCACTTCAACTCACGCCACGTTGAGCTGAAAATATGCACATGACACCTAATCTGATTCCTGCACATTTCATTCTCCACTTATTGCTCCTAACTCAATTGACTTCTCTGCTTGTCGTTGTAAATGAATATGGCATTTTAACGTGTCCACTCCCATGTGAGAAAAATAAACTGTAGGGTTTTTCTTCTGTGCCTTCTTCTTCTCCTCATTCAACTTTTGGCACGCGTATATGGCATGGGTTCACAAACTTGATATACAAAGTTCCAAATTTGATGCTCTAATTAAGGTCACATGTCAAAAAGGGGCACTCTTAAACATTATGACTGTTGCAACGGCAACTTTTGGAAAGCGAAGCATAATGTGCACTGAGCAGTTTTATAACTTTTAATTTTACCTCGTAAAACAAGACGACTGGGGTGAAAATTGTAGGTGATCTGAGGCTTCATCCAAACAAATCAGCACTTTGCTTTGCTCCTAAAGGTGCAGTGACACCTATAATGAGGGTGCAGAATGTAGGGTGCAGCGTCACCCTGCCAAACTTTTAAAATAATAATAATAAAACCCACTCAAGAAGCAAGTGGCCAACTTGAGTTTGAGTTTTAGTTTTACTTTAATGTTATGAAAACACAATATAATATCAAGTGTGCTCTTTGGTTTTTTTGTTTGTTTTCAGCTCACACACACAGCTTCCATTCAAACCAACTCAAACTTCAATACTTAAATCAAACACAGGGTGCACATACCTCTAAACTAAGCCGGTAACAACAAAAAATGGTCAGTACCTCTTATGTCGTTTCATCCACCGAAGCTAATAGCTAGCGGCTGTCAGTCCAGGAGGTGGCAGTAGCAGGAGAACACACGCACGGAGGTTGAGTGAACAATATCCCACGTTGCCACAGGAACTCTGGGGCTCCTGGATGGCTCAGAGCTTCTGTTTAGTCCTTCGCTTACAGGTTGCAAAAAACGTCCAGGCGAGGCTGGTGTGTCTAGCTGGGTCAGCTAACAGCAGCTAACGGCGCTTATTACGCTCGCTTTGCGGCTTCCCAAGTTACTGTCCACTAAACGTCGGGCAGACGTTTTAGTTCGTAACATCAACAACAACAACAACGATCCCACAATAACATGTCGTCTTGCCGATTACTTTGTCGTCAATCCCAGACATTAATCCCAAAGCACACGGTTCCTCACCAACTTCAATTTCCTGTTCACCTGTCTTCTTCTTCTTCTTCTTCTTCTTCTTCATTTTAACCTCAACACTAGTGTTTCTCTAGAAAGGTATCATTCTAACATAAATATACTTTTTCAGTAAATGAAAAGAAATAAAACAAACATGCAATTTTAACATTTTCAACATTCATTGTATTTTAACCCATGACTTAAGGTTGTACCATACCATGGAATACACGCATTTTAACTTCTTTTTTTTCACCTTTTCTCCAAATCTTATTCATTCCTATATTTTTCACACAACTTTATACTCTGTTTATGCACATTTTTACCTGGGCTGAAGGAGCACACGAGTCTATGTGCTGAAAAGGCTGGAGCAATCCAGACGGCTGAGCCCACAGAGTGATATAAAACAAGTGGCAAGTTAACTGCGGTTTCATAAAACTACATTTTGGGAAAATAAAATTTATTTAACAGTAACGCGGCTTGTTGCAACATCAACTAATTGTGCAGGCAAGAAACATTCCAGGTGCCAGGTTCGCTGCTGGATTGTCCATGGTGGAGGAGACCACATGAAATGCATCAAATTAAAGATAATGAGAGGTCTCTTTGATTTGTTTTACTTGTGCCCCCCCCCCAAAAAAAAAAAAAAAAAAACTACAACTGCCTGAAAATCAGCCCTGATCCAACCGCTGTGGTGCTGGTGTGCAGGTTTCCTTGAAGTTGAGTGTGTCTGGGCAGAGTAGGATGAGGCGTCAGTGGAGACACCCAGCTCCTCTCCTCTTTCAGTGGGCTTTATCAAGTTTCCCAAAGGCTGCCGAAGGCCAAGCCAGCACGGAGCCAAAAAAAGCAGCAGAAACATAAAGACGGCGAGGTGTTGAGTGGTTGCAGGGGTTCAGGGCAGCAGGGGGGCGGTGAAACTGGTCTGCAGCTGAGGAGAGAAGAAGAGGAGGAGGAGGCTGCCAAGATCTGATCCGAGGAGTCTACAGCCGATCAGTTGCCTTCCACTTAGGTGTGACAATAGCGGGATGCAGTCTCTGCCAGCTGCCTTTTAATCAAAAACCACAGAGGAAGATAGAGCAGAAGTCTGACTGAGGAGATTAGCGTGAATGCTGCCGTCGTGGCAGTTTGATCGGAAAAAAATACAATTTCTGCACATATGTCACAAACAAGTCTGGATTTTTGAGGTGTTGCTGACTGAAAATGACATTCTGGATTGCTCCACTTTGAATGTAATGTCTGTCCAGTCACCTTACAAAGGTGTTTTGAACAGGTCTCCCTCTTTGTAATGTTTTTCCATAGACTCTTCCTTGCACCGTAAAATATAAAAACAATAATAACAAAAAATAAAAAATGAATCCTGGTCGGCTAGGGGGCGATTGAAACAGGAGAGGAGGAACGTGTTGAATAAAAAACTGAGGGAGTAGAGGGTGGCTGCAGTGAAAGGAGGAGCTGGGCCCCACGTCTGAAAGTCAAAGTGACCCCCAGTCTTTATGTTCCTTTGTCCCACTCGCTCCTCTTCCTCCGGGAGCCGTCAAAATAAAGGATTGTCACGCTAAATAGCCGGATACAAGGGGGCAAAAGAGGGGTGGGGGGAGGAGGTGGTGTGGGGTTGCATATAGACCATGGATGTGAAGGAAGGTGGGGTGAGTGATGGGGGCAGACTGACGAATCTGGGGGTGCAGTTCCAAGTCAATTTATTCCATATTACAGAGGAGCAAAGCCAAAAGCAACATGAAGGCAGATTATCAGTGGGACTGGGAGATTCATCAGTTTGGCTTCCTGCCACTAACTCACCCCCCACCTCTCCCCTGTCTCCCCCTCCAACCCCACACCCTCCTGAACAACCTCCCCCCTGCACAACAGACCTCAGCACTGTGTTTCTCAGGTTTGTCTCCCATCAGGTCCCCCCCTCGATGTTGGACCTTTTTTGAGGAACGCAACACCGAGGCAGAACCCCTTCACTTTCCATCAGAACCCCTGAGTGCAAGTGTGAATATGATTTGGCCGAGCGTGGTGATATTTTTGAGCGCCGCCACGATGTGTCTTGGCCGCGGTGGCGCCACTCTGAGTCGGTTTTTCCTGGCACTGCAGCGCTACGGTCATCCCGGATTTTCACAGTTATACAACTTTCGACACAAGACGTTCCATCCCCATCGATTAATGTCTGTGTCTGACAGTCAACCCCCCCGTCCCCCACCACCTCTTCCTCCTCCTCCTTCTCCTCCATGAACTACTCAGCGGCCTTTTGTGCTCTGGTTTTATTTTCTTTCCATATATTGTGCCGGTGTCGGCTGGATTTCACACCACTCAGCTTCCTTGGGTCTCCGGCTGCTGCTGCTGTTTGCCAAACACAACCAACTCCAGCCCGCAAGGGAGGAGCTGGAGAGCGCTAACCGAAATATATCGCAGCAAATAAGTAAAATATACAGTGTAACATGCTGTGTAATTACATTATACTGTAATATTGTGTTTTGCTGCTCGATTTTAAACTCCAGTGTTTGGGAAGAAAGTTGCTGCTAGTTGCAGAATGTGGAATCTGTTTTGCCCTGAGGCTCTGTTTGGATCATGCTGGGAAAATACTTGTTTAATCATACACACACACAAAATGCGCGTGCGCACGCACACACACACACACAGAAAGATTCTTGAAAATCAATGAATGTGCCTTTGATGTATATTTGATATGTCTCAATATCCAAACGTCAAACATCCAAGACGTGTTATTCCGTCTGACAATCCAGGATCAATGGCTGACAACAAACTGGCCTCAAGGAGAAAGTGTGTGTGTGTGTGTGTGTGTGTGTGTGTGTGTGTGTGTGTGTGTGTGTGTGTGTGTGTGTGTGTACTTGCAGTGGTGTGTACGTGCAGAGGTGAGTGAGACGGGAGGCAGCAGGAGAAAGAGAAAAAGAAAAAGCAGCCGTAAGACACTGTGAAAAGAATACTGTGGAAATTTTTAAGGGGGAAAAAAATCAATAAATCCCTAGAAATTGTGTTCAAGTGCATGTGTGTGTGTGTGTGTGTGTGTGTGTGTGTGTGTGTGTGTTATGCTTTTGTAATATCTCAGTGTTATTAACACTAATCAATCAGTCTGTCAGTATAAAAAAAAAGAATAATAAAAGTCCCTCGGCCAAAGACACTGGCCTCATCATCACTCAACATTTGATTCGGTGGAAAGGTATGCATTCGTATTTTCTCGATTCCCCAACGTCGGCTCGCACATGAAAAGAATGAAAACAAAGACGAGGAGTGGAGGGAGGGGGAGTTCGGAGGATATAACTGCAGTGAAACACAGGAAAGAAATGGACATGGCTGAGTTTCCTTTTTTTTTTTACTTCTGCTTTTAAAGAGACAGTGATGACACAGGAGAGCCAAGTTTGGAACTTACAAAAGAAATGTATTTAGAAAGTGAAAGAAAAAAGAAAAGAGACTGAATGTAATGCAGACAAGCGGCAGTAGCTGACCAACTACGGAAGCTCCATGTTCTATGATGACTGACTATCTGACCGTCTGAAGGCCCAACCAGGTTTCACCGGCACTCGTCTGCCTCCTCTGTCGTCTTCAGGCAGCTCACAGTCAGTCTCGGGAGGGCGGGATGGAGAATGCGGACGTGCAGGACGTGAAGACAAAAGTTGAGATGTCTCGCAGGAAACAGGAAGAGCTCGGCAGATAACGCTGCTCTCACATTACCAATTCTATTTGCTCGATCCCAATCTTCTCATTCCCCTTCTCCTCCATCTCCTCTCTCCTCCTCCTCCTCCTCCTGACCTCCCCTCTGCTCTGTTTGCCTGTAACAGGGCCTCGGATTCCTTTACGCCTAGTCCCCCGTGAGCAAGTGTGAGTTGGCCGTGTGTGTCGTCGTGGTCTGGCCTCCAGGGTGGAAGGCCTTGATCGCATCCGATCACATCTGATCACATTGCTGCGAGAGGAAGGTCGAACCCGGCCCTTTCCCATGGAGACGTTCTTTAATAACGTCTCTCTTGCAGAGGCTTTTTGTGCCTCATACACTCCCCCTCCTCCCCCCCAGCTCCCTTCCACCGCCCCCTCTTCGCACCGCTGCAGTCGCTCCAGAAGGAATTGATGGCGCCCGTGGGCCTCTCACTGTTCGGTCCCAGTGTTCAAAGTCTTGAAGAAAAAGATTTGGCTTTTGTTTCAGGGCGTTTATTCAAATGATCATTGACTTTTTCAGCCCCACAGCCCAGAACAAGAGCCGGCTGCTGCTGCTCTTTCTTCGTCATCGTCGTTGTCTCTTCTTCTTCTTCTTCTTCTTCTTCTTCTTCTTCTTCTTCTTCTTCTTCTTCTTCTTCTTCTTCTTTCCCTTACAAACAGCAGCAAATCGACACTTCTACATCTTCTTTTTCTTTTCCTTCCCTTCTTGGTGCAGCTGACCTGCGGGTGATGAGTCGGAGTGCTTTGTTTGGACACAGACTTTAAGCCGACCCAACAGCTCAGTTTCTAAAAAAAGGGAATTGCCTCAACAAAAGGCCAACAAAAAGACAAAAGAAATAAATTCATTGTCTTTTTCGATCCATCTCCGACTCCAGAGTCGACTCGTGCCAGCAGGATCCTCTTAAGGGGGGCAGAAGGCTTCATCCAAAGGATTTGTTTATATGGTAACTTGATTTGTTTGAAGGGTTTTTACAGATTTGTTTGTTGATGATTGGTGAGTCAGACAATCACAGCAAAGAAAAAACTGCCATCAAGAATATTTGTTATCATGGAGATTTCAACAATGAAGTGGGAAGCCACTTGGTTAAAGTGTTGTGTGTGATGAGTAGATGGAAGTCAGGTGTGTGGGGTTTGCGGGGACGGGGGCTGGACGGGAAGCTCTGCAAACCAGATATGGATCCCCTTTCTGACTGAAAGGCAATACGCTCTTGTGGCACACACACACAGACACACATACAGACACACAAACACACACGCACACGTGCACACGCACTTAGGCTATTTCTGAGAGGGGAAATGATCAAAGGCTCAGGACCGGACTGCAGACACTGTCCCTCTGAGTATCTCAGGTGTCTCTTATTACAACTGCACACAAACACACACACACACACACACACACACACACACCATGTTGCACAATCTTGCACAGAAGCACAGTTGCTACAAACGCTTCTGATACCAGGTCATTAGACTGGCAAAAAAGCAAACCATGATCAGTTAATTACATAGTGGTCATCGTGTTGTACAGCATGTGGAGATACACACCTGATACAAACTCTGCCCATATACACACTGGCCTAATCCCACTCCACAGCGTGCACGGATACAATAAAGTCCTTCACGCCAAGGCCTTATCTTAAGAGGTTCGCTGGTACTAAAGCAAGATAAGACCGAAGCCCTTTGTTTGCCAGTCTGGGTGTTTGTGATCAGAGCTCGCTGTGTGTCGAACTGGTTTCCCTTTTTTCTGCCTTTATGCTTTGGAGAAAAACAGAGGAAAATATTTTTCACGCTCTGACTGAGTCAGAGGTGTAGAGGCCAGCTCACCTTGAAATAGCGACATACAAAAGCACACATACAAAGCACACAGCCACTGTTCATCTGGAGTCACTGTCTGGAGTCACCTGATTGTAACTCTGCAGGCTCACATTCTCCCATGTTGATTCATAAACTGGAAACTCAACCTGTGGCTTTTAGACCTTTGGCCTCTTCCCTATGGGAGCAACTTCATGTTCTTCTGTTTCCTCCTTCTGCTGCTGCTTCATCTGCTGGTAGTCGTCATAGTACTGCTTCACTTCCTGGATTGTCTGAGGCAGCCAAACATTGCCACTGAGGCCTCCACACAACTCTCTTTTGTTTCCGTCAAGCTCATAAACCTGCCGCACTAACTTAGAAAACAACCCTCGTTCCAGAAATAGAAAAAAAAAAAACTTTATTCCAGCGATGAAACAAACAGATGAATCCTTTAGAAACTTGCGCTCTGACCCAGCCTCCCCCATCTCCCCCGCCTTCTCCCCCGCTGGAGCTTTGCCTTTATCTTTATCCTCCCTGTGCTGCGGCCTGGCTCTCTATCTCAGGCCTCGGGTCAGAGGTCAGAGAGTGCCGAGGTGATAAATGCTTCCAGGTCACCCCTTCCTGTCTCTGGAGAAGGTCGAGGAGGGGGAGTTTCTGCAGCGACAGCAGCAAGATGATCACTCAGCTGTAGCACCAGCAATGGACCTCCTGACCCGGCCGAGTTCCATGAAGTAGCAATTTGAGTCTCTGCTTCCAATAAAAATTGAAAATAAAAGATTGTTCCTATGCCTTTAGACGCTTTATTTATTTGTATTTTTATTTTTTTAAATAAAGCTGCAGTTGCTCCAAATACAAAGTCAGACCCAGAAAGAGAAGCTTAACTCCTTCATGTTTTCCCTCTTTTTCTGTGCCACAATCCCCCTCACGCCGATCAGCCCCGCACTATGAATCGGCGCCTTGTGCTCCAGATTCCTACAAGACTAATCTAGCTGACTTTCATAACTATTATAATCTGATTATAAATCCCTGCTGGTATTGGCTATGCGTCGGGGCAGAGGTCACAGGGGCCTGGGAGCGGTGACCGGGCAGTGGCTGAGACCAGTCGTCTCCAGGTTGGAAGGAGAGCTCACTGCTCCGTGGTGTCCCTGGGAAGAAACCACAACGGGGCCGCAAGCTCAGATTGTCCGTCACAACCGCAATGTGTTTGGACTCCGAAATGTGTCTGTGATTACAATAATCCTTTCAGGATCGTGTTGCATCGGGAGAAACTCTGCTGCTGCTGCTGCTGCTGCTAAAGAGAGGAGGGAGGCGCTGCAGTAGCTGCATTTCAGCTGGAACTGGAGTGTGTTTTCACAACTCTTCAGTGTCAAAAGTGAAGGGAAAAAATGTATTCAGGTTACTGCAGAATGGCTTTGGCGAGTCTCAAACAGATAAACAGCGTGGTGCATCGCCAGTGTCGTCCCTCAGAACAGAAAGAAGGCTTTGGACGGTTCGTCCAATCACTTGCAACTTTCAAAACAACTTGCTACGACCTCTTTGCCAGTTGGATGCAAAAAAAATTCTAATCCAAGATGTCCGGGAAGCCTTCCATCTGATGCATCGGTTTATGATTTTCAGCAGAGTGAGTGTCTGGCAAGACTGTTGTAGTCGCTCATGTTCAGTTAATACACTTCCCAACTTTCTTACAGTCGAGTTTAAAGTCATGTTTTGCTGTTTAACTAGGATTGTTTGGGATAGGCGGAGGAGAGAGAGGAGGTTGCAGGGAGGGGGCGATTGTCTGAATTCTATAGAGGGGATGGGAGCAGGGAGGCAGCAAGGGAAGACGGGACCGGTATGAAAAGAGGAGAAAAAGGTGGCAGAAGGAGGACTGAAGGAGCGGCGGGCAGAAAGGAGGAGGAATAATTACTGGAGGGAGGAGAGGAAACGGCAGAGAAGGAAGCAGACGGAGAGTGGAGGGGAAGGAGGTGGAGGGGGGGGGCACAATGAGGGAGTGAAAGGATGCAGGGGTAGGGGGATAGGGGGATGAAGGGGTGAAGGAGGAGGACACAGATCTCAGGGAGGGGAGGGGCTGCATTCCTGAAGTGCAACCGGGCTGGTGCTGCACCGCTGCCCAGTGTAAACACAGGCAGAGTGACGGGCCGTCGGGGGAAGGGCGGGGCTTGTGAAGATGTGCATCAGCGATATGAGTGAAGGACAATTGTCGTCGTCCTTCATCACATGACACGTTTTGAGTGTGTGTCTGTTAGTGATGGGAATTGCGCCTCTTTTGAGAGGACCGGTTCTTTTGGCTCGGCTCACTAAAAAATAGCCGGTTCTTTTGGCTCCCAAGCGGCTCCTTAGATTTTTTTTGCTGCTTGTAATATTTTACGACCAAATTATGTGCTAAAATGAATGACTAATGTTCAACCATCCATCCATTTTCAATACCAACTTATTCCTGAGCCCAGGGTCACGGGGGTCTTTGGAGCTTCTCCCAGCTGTCATGGGGCAAAGGCAGGGTGACACCCTGCACAAGTCGCCAGTTCATTGCAGGGCCACGATAGAGACAAACAAAGACAAACAACCAGTCGCACTCAAATACACACCTACGGACAATTTATAGTTTCCAATTCACCTCACATGCAAGTTTCTGGAGTGTGGGAGGAAGCCGGAGAACCTGGAGAGAACCCACGCAGACACAGGGAGAACATGGCCCTGATATCAAAATAGTAAATGTGTATTACACACTCAACACAAGTGAAAGAACACAACAAGGAAACATCACAAGATAAAAATAAATAAATAAATAATAAATATAAAATTGCAAAACAAACAAAAAGTAGCATTCAGCTAAAAATGTTCAGTTCACATATGTGTGAGAGTGTGTGTGTTTTATATATCACGGTATTACCCCATTTCTAATATTTATTAATATAATTTTTTAGCAGTAACACAGTCAAGGAGAAGCTAGAGGAACCGCGCGCGCGCGCACACACACACACACACACACACACACACACACACACACACACACGCTCTGCTTCAAAGCCTCGGCGACTCCGTGGTGCTACTGCTTCACCTACTGGTAGTAAAACTTCACTGCAACAAAAAATAAATGAATAAATGTATAAAGGTACATAAATAAATAAATAAATCAAGAGAGCTGTAAATCAGTTTGGACCTTTATTTACTTTTCTCACAAACGACTGAAGTAAAAGCTTTTACATTTGAGGCAAAACAAAGAGATAAGTACATTTGCCTATCTTGTCCTGAGTTTTTTGTTTGTTTTTTTCATTTCTTCCATGGGAATCTCACACCTTCAGTTTTGGCTGAGCAGTACCAGCTGTCTTGTACAGTCAGTGAATAACAATAATAATAATCTATTAATACAATAGAGCAGTGTCACAGTCTTGACAAGTCAAGAAAAGTCCAGGCACGATAAAATAACTTAGAGATAACACAGAGCTTATATTAGAATTTCCAGTTAACTTGAACTTACTTACTTAACTAGACTACACACACAGAAACTGAACCATAATTTAAAAAAAAAAAGAATTGAGAGATGAGAGAGAGAGAGACAGATATAAGGAGAGAGAGAGAAATGTAAGATTACAGTAAAAAGACATGACACTTTTCAAGTATGTTGGCACAACTTCAAACTACTTTTAGTTTTGGGAAATACCTTGAGAATCGCTGTCATGGGAAGAGCTGCACAATTCAGGTAACAAAGATTCAGTTTTGTTTTTTTTCTTCCAATCTTCCCCTCGTTGTTGCTCACTTCGATCTCAGAAGAACAACAGTGCAATTTGTAACAGGACCTTCTCTCTATTACTGTGCAAGTCTCTCCTCACCCTGCGCTCATCGCTGAATTACAGTTCCAGCATGTGTGCATTTGATCGCAACATTTCATCGCACCATTTTTTCATTTTAAAAAAATAAACATGAAATGTCGACTTCAATATTTTGAAATCACAGAAGATCCTTCGTGAGCTTGGCTTTTGATGGCCTCCTCAACATCTTCAGCGTCGAGCGATGTCTACCTGATGTCCCCCCCGAAGTCTGAGAACATCCAGCCAGTTGCAGCAGTAGCATTCACTCAGGTTCAAGCATTTACATCACTTCCAGATGGATCATGACCATTTGCTGCCTTGTACTTTACTGCTGCAAAGGAAGAATGGAGAGATGAGGTAATGTAAATCGAATAAAAACATTGATTATACTATATGGATGGAAAAGCTCTGAATAAACAGTCAAGTTAGCAGTGTGTGGTCATTTGTTTAGAATTCCAATTACACTTATCTGATCCTGTAAGTTATTAGCACCTGCAGAAGAGGCTGTGCTCTACAAATTTAAACATTTAATATAACTTTGAATTGAAAAAAATACATATATAAAATGTTAAACATTAGCTTTGCACATAAAGGAAATGGCAAGTGAAAAAAGATCAGCTGGGGCTGTTCTCACCATCACGAAGAGCAACATTTTCTTCTGTAGCGGCATGTCCCACTCCACTGTCACTCCCACTCTGTGCTGGAGAACAAATCAACAGAGGAGTGACATAATGCCATCTGCATGCAGCTCAGTGTGTCAAACAAGTTCTGGCTAGAATGTCTTTTGGATAATGTAATTACCTCTTCTACGTCGAACCAGTACCACCGCCACCGCCGCCGCCGCCGCCGCCACTACCACAACCGCCACAGGTACTACCACCAGTGACCAAAGAGGTATCTTCAAAGCTTCAGCGCTTTGACCTTTAGATGACAAGTTATTAACTAGGTCAGTTGAGCTGTGGAAATTAGTCAGATCTGTTTGTTTATCTCTTCATCTCAAAGTCATTAAACTGTAGTTCACCCATCATGTTGACAGAGACACTGGAGACTTTTGCTAACGTTTGCTAATCCACATAACTGCACTGGGCTTTCAGGAAGGGATGTCAAGCAGGTGTAGAGGCCAGCTCACCTTGAAATAGCGACATACAAAGCACACAGCCACTGTTCACGTCATCTGGAGTTACTGTCTGGAGTCACCTGATTGTAACTCTGCAGGCTCACATTCTCCCATGTTGATTCATAAACTGGAAACTCAACCTGTGGCTTTTAGACCTTTGGCCTCTTCCCTATGGGAGCAACTTCATGTTCTTCTGTTTCCTCCTTCTGCTGCTGCTTCATCTGCTGGTAGTCGTCATAGTACTGCTTCACTTCCTGGATTGTCTGAGGCAGGTTTTTCATTCACAGGTACAACCAGATAGAACCAAACTACAAATAAAGGCTCATTCCATTCCATTCCATTCCATTCCATTCCAGATGGTTGGTTTTAGAGGGAGGGTGTCCTGCAAATCAGGTCGGTCCTGGGCTCTGTCAGTCAACCAGTCCTGGCTGGTGCACGTCTGGCTGTCTGGACCTCACCTTCTTCTTCTTCTCCTCCTGCTTCTTTCTGCTCAGCAGCTCATCCAACTGCTTCTCCAAGTAAGTGGACCAGATGTCACTGTCAGTGATATGCAGGCCCTCCAATACTGATTTTCTTGCATTGAATGGTCTCTCTTTAAACATCTGGATCTTCAGGTGTCTACAGAAACTGTTCTTTTCTATATTTAAATCCTGCATTCACAACTTAACTGTAAATAAACACATCCGGGTCTTCCCCAATCAAAAGCCTTGGATGACCTTGTAGCAACAGGAAGTAGGGTAAATGGGAAGTGACATCCAAGTATCTCAGGTGTCTCTTATTACAACTGCGCAGACACACACACACACACACACACACACAATTTAGATTTCCCAATTCACCTCACATGCATGTTTTTGGACTGGAGAAGGAAGCTGGAGAACCCAGAGACAACCCCCACAGACACAGGGAAAACATGAAAACTTCACACAGGAAGGCCCCAGGCCCGGGAATCGATCCCATGACCTTCTAGCAGTAAGGTGACAGCGCGATTTCTGTGCCAATGGGCAGGAACTGGGCCTGGCAGTCGTTTCTTCAAATCCATTTGCTTTTTTTGCATCTTCTTTTGAAAGGGTAGCTTCCAGCCTTTCCCACGACTATGAAGGAGGCTGAATGGTTTTGGAATTACTTCAGGATCAAGGTTGGTGAGGTTAACGTGCATGTTTTCAGTTCTCACTGTCACCGTGTTGTCATAGCCGTTTCTCCCTCCACAGAGACAGACCGGTCACCTACTGGCCACCTAGGAACTTCCTACCAGTCTCCTTCAGAAATATGGGAATATCCCATTAAAAATATCTCTAAACATCCCAACAAATGTTGCTGCTGTAACCATGGTAACACCAAGCACTGGGAGAGACCATGAAACCCGGTGGACTGACAGGATCAGAAAATCCCCCAAAATTTCCTGCTAATATTTGTTAAAGACAGACAATCTAAGCTTGTCCACCGCTGGGTTTCCCCACTGACAAAAAGGGAAGTCAAGGTGGTGAGGAGCCAGCTTGGTACTCACAGACGATGACCTTGTCCGAAGTCAAGCCGTTCACCATGCAGATGACGGAGAGCTCGCTCCGGGAGCAGCTGACGGTGGCTGTGGTGGAGAGGAGGAACTGGCCACGCAGGTCTGACGTCACGTTTGTTGGGTTCTCATCCAACACACCGTCCTCAGACACGCTCCATTGCAGCTTAGACTGCGGATAGCCGCCATGCGACTCGCACGTCACAGTGTGATTGGAGTCAGAATGGCTGGTGCTTGTGACACTGGGTTTGCTGTAGTTCGCTGGAAGAAAAAGGAAAAGAGTTCAGGGATCGAATTCTCAGCACTTCCTTGAAAACTGAGCCAAGCATTTCTTGAGTTTGGAGGGGCCGTTGATTCTGACACAGCTCTGACATAAGAGGCAAACTTCCTGTTTCTCACAAGCTCAGACTGTCGTCACTTAATGTGCGTGGTGCAGAAGTAATACTTAGTCACGTGTAAATGAGAAAACAAAAAATCAAAATTGTTCCCTCCATTTTTTTTGGCGCCCTGTGATCATGTAAAATTTCACTCAACATTTTGTTTTACATTGGTAGAAAAGGCTAAAAAGTTTTGGAGGCAAGCACAAAAATCCTAAATTACCCTGAATAAAAAGACCCACAAATCTCTGCAGTAGGTTGAAATGGGGCTTTCTGGGAAAGTAGCTATGGTAACTGGTCCACAAGGGAGGCTTTTCAATAGCCAGGGCTGGTGGAGAGACTTACATCTTAATAAATCAATAACAATTTAATGTTGTTGGTCTTGTGAGTTTGATAAGATAACTGAATGACATTAAATTCTAAAAAAAAAAAAAAATAAAAAATAAAAAATAAAAAAAAGGTGGACACATTGAAATATTTTTAGCAGTATATGTAGCCAAATAATCTTGACAAATGCAATCAATCTCTATTAACTGGCCTCGATTGATGATCTAGCATCATTTCATCTTTGCCCTCTTGGCTCTGGACAAAAAGCCCATTAAGGTTTGAAAAGTGTTTCCCTCTTACCAGTGACTTCAATGTCAACGAATCTTTCTATTCCTGTTTGGTCAATGTAGTCAGTTCTGCAGGTGTAACGACCATTGTGATCCACTCTCAAGTCGAACATGTGCACTGTTGTCTGCTCCTCAGGATCCAGGATAGTGTTGGGATAAGGTTTTTTATTCATGACCCGCCCAATATAA